>KB678203.1:0-18146 GCA_000349165.1 Anopheles christyi | reverse complement strand
ATCGCACAATTCGGGATGGTGTGCGACAACGATTCGTCACGCACTGTAGGCAATCGAATGCAAACGAACCTATGATGGAAAATAAAAAACATTCCCAATCACAAACACACATATATATATATATACAAGGGGGACCTCTGTTAAGCAACCATGGCTGCGTACAAAAGTCGGTTGCGCATTTGACTCATCCGCGTCAGACGCAATACCCCGATTGTTTGTTCACGGACAGGGTTTTGTGCATTGTCCACCCACACAAATACGCACATACAGCAGACGCCATAAAACGCATTCGTTAGTCCGTTTGCATGTCCGTTACGAGAGGCTGAGGATGGGGGCAGCGGACATTGGGTCATCTTCGGTACATGTGCTACTGGACGCCATTATGTAACGTAGCGGCCGCCGCCGCCTGGAAGGCCAAACTGTGCACACATACACGCACACACACACACAATCTAGCCCTTCCGTCAAACAAAATCAACCCAGAGGTGCTGAAGCTTCGTGATGACGAAACAGGGGAAAGGAAGGGCAATCGGTTGTGGCCTTTCCTGGCTTTCCTTTATTCTCTTTCATGTTTCGTGTTTATTACTTAACCCACCACCGTAAGCACCCCGGAGCCTACTCTTCAGGGTCCCCCACACACAAACACACACACACATGCACATACACGGGGACCGGATCTCTTCAACACGAGCAGTCACACGCGGAGTGAGAGTGAGTGCGCCTTGGCGCTGGTTCAATGCGTCATCTCGATCAACTTCTTTCACAACCACCTTGATCGACCACTTTTTTTAACGCTTGCGCTATTTGATAATGTGGGCATCTTTGCTAGGGAGTGGTGGAGGAAGGCGGAAGTTTCACTTTCAGTTGCTTTCTTCCGCACAAGAAGCTGTGTTGAGGAAGCTGTGTTGAGGAACTACTCTTCCGTTATGAGCATCCGTTCCACGAGGTTAATCGCTTGAACAACTTTTGGATAGGATAGGCGGAAAAAATGGAAGTTGGCCTTCTTCATTTGTTTCCGATCACCATTTTTTTATATGACGTTCATGTTGTTTTATTGTAATACACCACATCGGTTTTACAGTGTTTACAGTTCGGTAGGCTTTTTACTAAGCAAATCACCTCCAAACTATAATGAAAGATACCATTTTCGACCGGAGACACAGCACTTTAATAAACGATCTTCTGATTCTACAGGTAAACCAACTGTTGCATTTTTACCAAACCATTTACTAACCTGTGACACACACACACACGAGCCGACGAATATTTTGTACACTTAAAGCAACTACACTTATCAAACTTCGGTACCAATTTTTATTGATGCGATCGATGGCTGGTGTAGAAAACGCAGCACAAGCCTCGTTCAATGTGCGTCCGACGCGGTTTATGTTTGCTACGAAACTGAGTAGGCTGTGCTAGTGTCGACCCGCTTATGAATTTGAGCGGGTGCGCTGTGCTCGAAGCGCTGTTACACGCACTACCACAAAAGTCGCATACTTGCATGGTTACTAAGTAGTCGAGATGCTTGGTGTTTTGGTAATCTTTTTGATAATGACACCTTTTAAACGTGTTTCTTCCCTTTGAAGGGTAGATTACGCTAATGAATAAGGGGTAATAAAATTCAAAACTTACTACTAACATTGATGAAATGTTTAGTTGCCTTAGCTCTGAGCAGAAGTGTACACTAACCGCAGACCACACCACCCCTCACAGCGTTCGTTCGTGTGTTTTTATTTCGAACGATCTTCTCCCGAACCGTGTTGCACCACCTTGACGTTGGATAAGCGCTACAGGCCAAATATGAGGGTGTGTTTGAAAGCTTTTTTTGCTCCCATTTTTCTAATAATAAAAATTACGGATTTAGATGACTGGTCATTTTTTAAGCTGTTTTTTTTATAAGTCATCTCTCGTTACCAGCCAACAAGCTAAGGCAAAGTACACCTTAAAGCTACATAACGTTCCTTTGTGTGTCATTGCTACAAACAAAGGACATCAGGTATTCACGTCAGTATCCATTCTGGAGCAATGCCCGGTACACGAAAAAGCAATCTTATCAATCCCAGCCCGGAAGTCGCAGTGCTGAAGGCTGGTCGATGCCGATGACATGCTGTTACAATCGTACCGGAATCCCCAATTTTCATGGACATTCCTGCTCTTCGTACAAAAGCCGCCCGGCACGTCTGGTAATCCTTTTTTGGGAGATTTTGCGAACCGCGAGCCGTGCTGCATGCCGGGGTTTGCCGGGATGTTAGAAATCTTCACCGGAGCTAGGTAAAATATGCGTTTCGCGCCTCGCTATGATTTGCGGGGCAAATGTGAATGATCTGGTGTTTGGCGTTTGGCCCTGACCAATGCGGTAAAGGTGAACCGGTTTGCGAATAGGGGTATCAAAGGCACCACCGCCAGTGATCTATTGACTGGTGGTGGTATGTATCCGTGGGGTGAATTACGACCATTGTGATGGCTTGAGAGAGTAAAAGAAAAAGGAAAAGTGAGGGAGAGAGATACATATAGAGGTTGGGTGGGGGGATGCATGAGGAAAATGTATGGTTTGGAGACCAATTTCGTATGAATACGGAAAAATTAACAAGCTCACAAAAGCTACAATGGATCAGATAACTTTCTATAATTTGAAATAATATTTTATTCCTATTCTGTCAATTTATACTATTTCAATTATTCCAAACCATTTTTTTAATGCTCAACGGAACCGGTTTGAAATTACCAGTTAGCTTGGTTTAAATGTTCCAATGGCATTGCAATAGGTCTCTGATGACGTTCTTTAAGGGTGTCCGTTTAAATGTAACGAGTTTTACAATGCAACTGCACATGCCAGTAGACCGGTAAAATGCAGTACACCGGCTACTGCTGGAACTGCTGTTGCTGCTGCCCTAATGCATATTGCCGGTAGTAATTAGGAGTCGACTGGGTATTTCCCGCACTTACCGTCGCGTGTTGCTTTTTGTTGCTAGAGTGGTTGTGCAACTGCATAAATATTTACTCCCTTCAACAATTGTCTGCCGAGAGGCCGTTCGCCCATCTGTGGCCCTCGAACCGGGTCGGTGTGGTGGTTAAGTTTAGATTGTTCTATGTTGAGGGTTTTCCCTCGAAAATGACCCAAAACAAGCAGTTTAGCAGCAGCAAATTCTAATCCATTTACAATTGAATGATTTTGTTTGCGTGTAAAACGAACTAGAGACGATTTATTCTTCCGCTGGTGTATTAAAGTAAGCTTGAGTCATGTTTGTCTTACGATCGTCGTTTTAAAAAGAAAGGAAGCAGTTAAACTTCCAATAAGTGACAAATTTTTACTATTTTGTTACCAAATAGAATTGCGTTCTGTTTATGGTCCGTTTTGATTATGAATTATGGAGATGTATCATGTTGATGTTTTTCCCATAAACTATCCCAAGCAATAAAGGGTATCTATTTTCGCACACAAATATTGTTATCCACGTGTTTACATAGTGCATGTTGATTTTATGCGCGAGCTGAACCGCAAATTACTTTGTTGTATCGTTCGGCGTATGTTCGATCTATCAAGCCGGAAACTCTGATCGCCACCTGCGTTTTGGTTATGAAGTACTTCTGGCTTTTTTGTTACCGTTTTAAAACGTTTCTAACACGCATTCTTCCGTTTTCTGATCACTCTGCATACATAGATTTAAAGCCGCTCACACATAATCCCCCCTCCCACACACATACAAACGAAAAAACAGAGACAGAGAGTAAAATCGTTTAAACAATGCTTTAACTCATCTGTGGCCGGCAGATAGGCGGAAATAGATCATAGTTGGTTGATTTCAATGTATAATCACAGCATGGTAATGATGTGGGTAAGGAAGTGCACGATACAGCTGTAATGAGATCGTGAATTATGGTCGCGATTGCTCGCGTACCGATCACATCATACAGGTTTGATGCATTCACTTCGCGGGCAGAACATAAAGGAATCGTTTCTATTCGGAAGAGTTTTGATCGTAGGAGTGTTGGAAAAGTTATTTCCTGTACGTAGCTTGGAAGTGTTCGAAACCCTATTCGCGTCCTGGAACTGTACTCGTTTTTGATTCTGGAACGGAATCGATTAATAACCTTTATCGAAACTGGAACTGATATTAAACCCATAGCTATGCTGGTACTTTTCCAGAAGTTTACCAATCCGAGGAACTGATGCGGAAGCTTTTCCGTTGCTAGCACAGAAACCATACTTATCCCCGGAACTTGACCTTTCCCTTTCCAATTCCAGTCTTAGAACTGATACTTAATCTAACCAAGTTCTGAAAACGTTCGCTTGTAAGAGACTGCAGCAGTAAATACAAATACAAACGTTTAAAAATACCGCTTTCCCAGCTCGATTGTGCCGTTGGTTCTAGCAATAACTGTAGAGAAACGAAATGCTAATCTCTCAACTCAACGGCTTAAACACTCACTTTGTCTGTCACTTGTGCCGTGCTCGGTTATTCGTGTTGTTCGCTCGTCCAGCTGCGCAAGAGTGCACGAATAATGGGATCTTCACAGAAACTTTGCTTTGCTCCAATAGTGCTGCACCGAAACTGCGTACGCTTCGTTCAAAAAGTGAAAATGCTGTGAAAAGTGACACCAACCCGCACCGAAACAACGACCAAATGGCTACACAGAAACCGGGCGAATGGGCCAACTCACTGTTGGCCCGGTTCGAGGAGCAGGTACGTTGTAAAACCGGACTCGCCATTACCACATCGTCAATGTTGGTAAAAGGGCAGCGCCCCAATAGGGTGCTACTGCTGGAGCTCTGGTGTGCTCGTGGGACTGCGCAGGTGGTGTGTCGGTGGCTGCGAGGGAAGCTGTCAGCAGCGCGCGGAGAAGATGCAGAAAAATCGATAAACATCCGTCCCATCATCATCTGGCCATGCGCGTGGTTTGGTTTGACTTCGTGTGGGATATGGCTGTCGGGGCAGGCGCGTAGCACCATTTTTGTGAATGAATTTATCTTTGGCCGCATGCCAGCGGTGATGGTTTTGGGCCGGTGGGGGTGTGCGATAGGGTTGCGAGCCGGCGGTTTGTTATTGTTTTTGTTCGCGGTACCCTAGTGGGACTGTTGTAGAGCTTCACGTGGGTTTCGACAGTTCCCCTCCGATCGGTATCGAGAGGGGAAATTTGCCGGCTGTAAACAATGTTTTAAAGGGGAAGGTGTGTATTTGTGTTTTGAAGGTAGGGGTTTGTTTATATTTACATTTGCTTGCGAAGCTGTGGGGAAGGCCAAGCAACAGTTGCGGATTGGGAAAAAAACGGATTCGTTCATCGGAATGTTGCTTCACTGTGACATTCGCATGAATGGGAGTGTTTTGGTTCGGAGTTATGGGACTTACGTTGAGCTATGGGAAAATGGCATGAATGAACGGATATGTGCTGCCTTAAAACATAGTTGCCAGATATTTAGTATTTCGCCGCATGTTAAATTTTATTTACAAAAATTATATTAATATTGTTTTCGTTTTTTGTTTTTCGTTCACAGCTCCCTTACCGCACCGGTCCCCATGGGACACAGGCGCGGCTCAGCATTGACGAAACCATGAACTGCTTGATACAGATATCACGCTACCGCTTTTCCCTGGTCATTTCCGGTCTGACGAAAATGCTGCAGCGTGTCAACGAGATTGTGAGTATTCCGGCTTATCCTCTCGAAGGACCGTGCGGTAGTGCTGCTTGGAACTTGAGCCTAGTTTATTATCTTACAGTTTCAACCGCCTGCCTGTCGCGGTCACGAGCCGGAACGCTGCTGCTATGATTCGTTGATCATTATTCTAGAAACCCTCGAACGGTGCCTGTCCGGCCAGTCGAAGGATACGGCACGTTTCGAGGAAGCAATGAATGTGAAGCTGCTCCTGAGAGAAATTTGCCAGTTTATTGGTGTGTATTTTAAAACGGAAGAATTGTTTTACACTATGTTAACGTGCATTCTCTCTCTATCTCTCTTTTTTAAGATATACAAAATGAAAACAATCAAAATGCCACATCGCTGAAGGCACTCGCCTCGAAGGTGTTGTTTGCGCTGTCACAAAATCACTTCGGTGCCGTGTTTAATCGCATATCGGCACGCCTGCAGGAGCTGAGCACGTGCGCGGAGGAGAATCCCGATTACAGTGACATCGAATTGATTCAACACATCGATCTTGACGTGCACCGATTGACGAAGCTACTCACGGAAACGATCCAGAAGTTTAAGTCGTTGAAAAAGTCCGCCCACATGATCCTGCTCAGCTCGCTGGAAAAAGCGCTCTGGAACTGGATCGAGTTTCATCCGAAGGAGTTCGAAGACTTGCAGCGCAACCCAAACGATGAGCTGAGCAAATGTTGCGAAACGTTCTTTGACATACTGGATTCGTATTCGGAAAACAAGAAGGCACGGGCAGCGGTTTGGCCTTTGCAGATAATGCTGCTAATATTAAGCCCGAAGGTGCTCGAGGAGATTGTGAATGCCGACTCGGGTGCACCGTGTTCACCGCGGCATCTGAAAAAGAAACACTTCATGGAGGGCATCAAGAAGGGTTTGGGAGCACACGCGTCATCCAAACAGTCGACAGAATCGGCCGCCATTGCCTGTGTGAAGCTGTGCAAAGCGTCCACGTACATCAATATAAACGATTCGAACAATGTGACGTTCCAGCTGGTGCAGAGCGTGATTAACGATCTGAAAGCTCTACTGTTCAACCCAGCGAAACCGTTCTCACGCGGACAAGGCTTTAACTTTCAGGACATTGATCTGATGATCGATTGCTGGGTGTCCTGCTTCCGCATTAAACCGCACAACAATGAGGCGCTCAAGGTTTGCCTCAGTCTTAACTCACCGCCGGCTTATCACTTTGTCATCGTTAGCTCGCTGTTGAAAATTGTCACCCAGGCACGGCTACCGTGGTGGCCACAGATAGATTTAGTGTACGCCAGATCGGGCGAGTTGCGTGGCCTCTTTACGGATACACTGAACAAAGCGACCCAGGGTTACATCGCCCATACGCCCCTACGGATGATTACATCGCTTACGCTTAAGTCAAAGGACGCACAGAGCCGGTTGACCCGACCGGACGAAGGACCGGCACACAAGGCACTGCTGTTGCTCATGGTGCGGCTTATTCATGCCGATCCGATGCTGCTGCTGAACAGTCTAGGAAAGGCCGGCCACGAGGTACAGAGCTCTACGCTCGAGCTAATCAATGGGCTCGTCTCGCTCGTACATCAGCCCACGATGCCAGACGTGGCGCAGGAAGCGATGGAAGCGCTGCTTGCCCTCCACTCGCCCGACAAGATAGAGGTGTGGAATCCCGAGGCACCAATCAACACTTTCTGGGACGTGAGCTCTCAAGTGTTGTTTTCGATTTCGCAAAAGCTGATACAGCATCAGATTGCCAACTACACGGATGTGCTGAAATGGCTCCGCGAGATACTGATCTGCCGGAATACGTTCCTGCAACGGCACAAGGATTACGCGAACGTTGGCAGCCAGATAGCCATCTGTCGTCAGGCGCATATCAAGCTCGAGGTGGTATTCTTCATGTATCTGTGGTCCGTCGATTTGGACGCTGTGATGGTGTCGTTATCGTGCTTCGGTTTGCTTTGCGAAGAAGCCGAAATACGGTCCGGGTCCGATGAGCTTACCGTTGGCTTCATTCTGCCCAACTATCATCTCTATCAGGAGCTTTCGCACACCTCGGCCACATTGACGTCGCCACAGAATGCAGAATCGCGGTACAGCTTCTTCGAGCATTTACACGGTCGGGTGACCCTGCAGCGTAACATAATGTCGCTGTTGCGCAAGATTGAACACTGTGTCAACGGTGTGCAGCCTGCATGGGAGGAAACGTTTCGCAACTGGGAGGTTACAAGCAAGCTGCTACAGAATTACCCAAAAGGGAAACCGGAGGAAGGTCAGGCTGAAGTTTTCCACCGTAGTATGGGTAAACGGCGAGCGAGCCACCAAAGCTCGGAGCACGATCTTGAGGAGCAAATAACAGAATGGGCTAACATGACATGGTTCCTGCTGGCACTTGGAGGAGTCTGTCTGCAGAAGCCTCGCAATCAGAGGCAAGCAGCTCAAGGTTATAATCTACCGATTGGGACCGCTGGCCCCTCCTTGATGCAATCGACCACCTCCTTGTCCAGTTCGAGCTCAGGACGTGGCTCGATGCATCCAATCATGGGATCGTTGGTATCATCGATCGGACCGGGCAGCAGTCAGGAGGTGCAGTACTGTCCCGTGACCCAGTTCATAGGCCAACTCTTACGATTGCTCGTATGTAACAATGAAAAGTTCGGTCCCCAGATTCAGAAACACGTAAAGGAGCTGGTCGGGCAGGAAATGTCGGCCCAGCTGTACCCCATCCTGTTCGATCAGATTCGCTCAATCGTGGAAAAGTTCTTCGATCAGCAGGGCCAGGTGGTCGTGACGGACATCAACACGCAGTTCATCGAGCACACGATCTACATCATGAAGTCGGTGCTGGACGGGCGGCAAAGCAAGGATCAAAACGATCAGCCCGCCAACGCGGAACATCTCGGCGTAACGAGCATCGAAAATTTAATGCTAGCGATAGTACGCTACGTGCGCCATCTGGATATGACCGTACATGCGATCCACATCAAGACCAAGCTTTGCCAACTGGTTGAGGTGATGATGAAGCGTCGAGACGATCTTGCCTTCCGGCAGGAGATGAAGTTCCGCAACAAGCTGGTCGAATATCTGACCGATTGGGTCATGGGAACGTCGCATCAGATTGCTCCACCGGGATCGGGCGACGTTACGATCATTACGCGCGATCTTGACCAAGCGTGTATGGAAGCGGTGGCGGCACTGTTGCGCGGTTTACCTTTACAGCCAGAGGAATCCGATCGGGGTGATCTGATGGATGCGAAGAGTGCTTTATTTCTGAAGTATTTCACGCTCTTCATGAACCTGCTAAACGATTGTGTGGACGGATCGGAGGCGGATAAGGATACGAATAATCCACCGTTGCTGCCACCCCGGCCAAGGGTAGCGGCCGGAAAGCTGACAGCCCTCCGCAACGCAACAATTCAGGCGATGTCAAATCTGCTGAGTGCAAACATTGATTCGGGCCTGATGCATTCAATTGATCTCGGCTACAATCCCGATCTGCAGACCAGGGCCGCGTTTATGGAGGTCCTGACGCAGATCCTGCAACAGGGAACCGAGTTCGATACGCTTGCCGAGTCCGTTATGGCCGATCGGTTTGAGCAGCTGGTACAGCTGGTGACAATGATCAGCGACAAAGGTGAGTTACCGATCGCAATGGCCCTTGCCTCCGTAGTTACCACGTCACAGATGGATGAGCTGGCGCGCGTTCTGGTCACACTGTTTGACGCAAAACATTTGCTATCTCCACTGCTGTGGAACATGTTCTACCGCGAGGTGGAAGTGTCCGACTGCATGCAGACACTGTTCCGGGGTAATTCACTCGGCAGCAAGATAATGGCTTTCTGTTTTAAGATTTACGGTGCGAGCTACCTGCAAGGGTTGCTGGAGCCGCTGATTCGTCCCCTGCTGGACGAACCGACCAGCAGCTTCGAGGTCGACCCAGCCCGTCTCGAGCCGAGCGAAGATATAGAGGTGAATCGCAAAAATTTGATCGCCTTAACGCAGAAAGTGTTTGACGCAATTGTCAACTCGGCGGACCGGTTCCCGCCGCAGCTCCGCTCGATGTGCCACTGTTTGTATCAGGTGCTGAGCAAACGGTTCCCGAACCTGCTGCAGAACAATATCGGTGCCGTAGGGACGGTGATATTTTTGCGCTTCATCAATCCTGCAATAGTGTCGCCCCAGGAGCTGGGCATCGTTGGGAAGCAGGTGCCGACGCAGATCAAGCGGGGACTGATGCTGATGTCTAAAATTCTGCAAAATATCGCCAATCATGTGGAGTTCTCGAAGGAGCAGCATATGCTATGTTTTAACGATTTTCTGCGTGCCCACTTCGAGGCGGGTCGGCGCTTCTTCATTCAGATTGCTTCCGACTGTGAAACGGTCGATCAAACGTCCCACAGCATGAGCTTCATATCGGACGCGAACGTACTTGCGCTGCATCGTTTGCTCTGGTCGCACCAGGAGCGCATCGGAGACTATCTGTCCAGCAGCAGGGATCACAAAGCGGTCGGTCGGCGCCCGTTCGACAAGATGGCAACACTGCTCGCTTACCTAGGCCCGCCGGAGCACAAACCGGTCGATTCGCATCTGCTCTTCTCGTCGTACGCGCGCTGGAGCTCGATCGATATGTCGTCGACCAACTTTGAAGAGATCATGGTCAAGCATCAGATGCACGAGAAGGAAGAATTCAAGACGCTGAAATCGATGAACATCTTCTATCAGGCCGGTACGAGCAAGGCGGGCAATCCGGTGTTCTACTACATAGCGCGCCGTTACAAGATCGGTGAAACGAATGGCGATTTGCTGATCTACCACGTGATTCTTACGCTCAAGCCTTTCTGCCATTCGCCGTTCGAGGTGGTGATAGACTTTACGCACACCTGCTCCGACAACCGCTTCCGGACGGAGTTTTTGCAAAAGTGGTTCTACGTGCTGCCGGAGGTAGCGTATGAGAATCTGTATGCGGCCTACATCTACAACTGCAACTCGTGGGTACGGGAATACACCAAGTTTCACGATCGCATACTAGCGCCGCTGAAAGGCTGCCGGAAGCTTATCTTTCTCGATTCACCGGCCAAGCTGAACGATGTGATTGACCCGGAGCAACAGAAACTGCCCGGCGCAACGCTCTCCCTCGACGAGGATCTGAAGGTGTTCAACAACGCACTCAAGTTAAGCCACAAAGACACGAAGGTAGCGATCAAGGTGGGCCCAACGGCGCTCCAGATAACTTCGGCAGAAAAGACGAAGGTACTCGCCCACTCTGTCCTGCTGAACGACGTGTACTACGCATCGGAAATTGAGGAGGTGTGCCTGGTGGACGATAATCAGTTTACGCTGTCGATTGCCAACGAAAGCTCCCAGCTCAGCTTCATTCACAACGATTGCGACAACATCGTACAGGCGATCATACACATCCGCAACCGTTGGGAACTGAGTCAGCCCGACTCGGTAACCGTGCATCAAAAGATCCGTCCGAAGGATGTACCGGGAACGTTGCTCAACATGGCCCTGCTCAATCTGGGCTCGTCCGATCCAAATTTGCGCACGGCAGCCTACAATCAACTTTGCGCCCTAACAGCGACCTTCGATCTCAAGATTGAAGGGCAGCTGCTCGAAACGCAAGGCCTCTGCATTCCGTCGAACAATACGATCTTCATCAAGTCCGTTAGCGAAACGCTCGCCACCAACGAGCCGCACCTGACGCTGGAATTTCTCGAGGAGTGCATCCAGGGTTTTCAGCGCAGCACGATCGAGCTGAAGCATCTGTGTCTCGAGTACATGACGCCCTGGTTAGCTAATCTGGTTCGTTTCTGCAAACCCTCGGACGAGGGCAAGCGCCAAAAGCAGGTGGCACAGATTCTCGAGAAGCTCATCAACCTTACGATCGAGCAGAAGGAGATGTATCCGTCGATACAGGCAAAAATCTGGGGCTCGATCGGCCAGATACCAGAACTGATCGATATGGTGCTTGACAATTTCATTCACAAGTCCGTCAGCTCGGGGCTCGGTTCGCCGCAGGTGGAAATAATGGCCGACACAGCGGTTGCGCTTGCCTCTGCCAACGTGCAGCTCGTAGCCAAGAAGGTGATTGGTCGGTTGTGCCGTGTGATGGACAAAACTTGCCACTCGCCAACGCAGTACCTCGAGCAGCACATGATGTGGGACGATATAGCGATACTCGCGCGCTATCTGCTGATGCTGTCGTTTAACAATTGTCTCGATGTGGCTCGCCATCTGCCGTACCTGTTTCACACGGTCACGTTTCTCGTGTGCACCGGCTCCCTGTCAATGCGGGCCTCGACGCACGGGCTCGTAATCAACATCATTCACTCGCTGTGTACCTGCACCAAGCCGTCCTTCTCGGAGGACACGCAACGCGTGCTGCGCCTGTCGCTGGACGAGTTCTCCCTGCCGAAGTTCTATCTGCTGTTCGGCATCAGCAAGGTGAAGTCAGCCGCCGTCACTGCTTTCCGTTCTTCCTGCCGCCATCCGAACGACCGTTGGCTGGGGAACGAGCGTGTCTCCCAGGCACCGCCGGCCGATCGCGAACGGTTGGCGCTGCCCTCGCTCGAAGTGATCACGGAAGCGTTGCTGGAAATTATGGAAGCCTGCATGCGCGACATACCTGACTGTGACTGGCTGCAAACGTGGACGTCGCTCGCGAAAAGTTTCGCCTTCTGCTTTAACCCTGCTCTGCAGCCCCGCGCACTGATCGTGTTCGGTTGCATTTCCAAAAGCGTCACTGATCAGGACGTGAAGCAGCTGCTGCGGATCCTCGTGAAAGCACTAGAATCGTTCAACGATATCATTCTGCTCGAGGCACTTGTCATGTGTCTGACTCGGCTACAACCACTACTCCGCCCGGAATCTCCCATCCATCGGGCACTGTTTTGGGTTGCGGTAAGTGTCCTGCAGCTCGACGAATCGACGCTGTACGCTGCCGGGTTGGCACTGCTCGAGCAGAATCTGCACACGCTTAATTCACAACAGCTGTTCGACAATCAGAACATTGCGGACGTGATGATGGCCACGCGCGAACCACTCGAATGGCATTTCAAGCAGCTAGACCATGCCGTTGGCCTTTCGTTCAAGTCCAACTTTCATTTTGCGCTTGTGGGACATTTGCTGAAAGGTTTCCGGCACCCGACGCCAACCACCGTTTCGCGTACGTCCCGCGTACTGACGATGCTGCTCGGTATCGTTGCGAAACCGCACCGACGGGACAAGTTCGAGGTAACGCCGGACAGTGTTGCCTATCTGACCGGTAAGTGAGATGGAAAATGGGTGTGTATTCGGATGGCGCCATTGACAGTGTCGTTTTCTCTGTTTTCTAGCGCTCGTTTGCTTCTCCGAGGAGGTGCGTTCACGCTGTCACGTCAAGCACACCGTACCACGGTGGCCCGTAGAATCGGGCGGATCGGGAGATTCGGGCAGTGGCAGCAGTAGCGATCCATCAGCACCAAACTCAGCCGGCGGTGGACCACTGACAGGTGGATCGGGCACGACCGGCTCTAGTGCTTCCGGTGGTCATAGTGTGCGCCGTCAAAAGTCCTGGGATATGTTGGACCAGTCCGCTATCCAGTACGCTCGCCAGTCACACAAAGTACAGCAGCACCAGGTAGGTTGGCATAAAAATAGGGTATGTTTGTGGCAGGACATTAATTCTGGCCACAATTACGTTTCACATTATGTGTAGTCTAATGTATTACGGCTGGAGCCTAGTCGTCTTCTGCGTACTACAAGCCCAGTTTTGGGGCGACCCTCTACAAAACCGTACGTGGAACGATTCCTATCGAGATTACTGTTCTCGTCATACCTTAAAAACGAGAGGAGGTTCTTACAATGTTTCGCCATACTCTGTTAGTCTGTTGGTAAAATCAAATCGTGTGGGAGCCCTACAATTTGCTGTGATACTTCTCTCTATCGATCTGTTCCACTTCCTACAACTTTTACAATTCGGCTCATTTCCGCTCGTATGTGCAATAATGTGGGCACATGTCCTAACCATACTGTACCGTTTCCTAACCCATTCAAAAATTCTGATTGTAAAATAGAAATGTAATGGTATAAATTCCTCCACTTCTGTCCGATCGGTTATGTTAGAAGCCGCAATCTGTACTAAATGATCTTTTACTAAATGGTTTGAGTTGCAATTATTATTTGATGGAAACAAAAATTTGTCTAACCGTTGTTTTACGTTAAGCAATCACTAACCATTAATCGTTGCATAGCGCGGTAGTGTTACTGTGTATGTGTGTGTACATACATACGAGATTGTATTCATTTGTACATACGTTAGAACCATCCTGTGTCATAGCTCTCTGGCGCTCACCAATCATCATGCATCGACATCATGCACCTTTAACATATCATTTCTGTGTGTATTACCTATCTCTTGTACATATAGGAGTGGGTTGAGTGGAGTTGTAGTTTGAGTTTGGTTTGTGTTTGTGTTTCGATCGTAGGGGGTAACACTTTTTCCTACATTATTTTGATGGTGTGTTGAAATCTCCGTTTCACAAATCTCGTACTCGTATCTTTAATCAGTAGAAGTTGAAGTTGTTTCTGCCTCTTTTTACAAGTACTTTGTGAAACGATCCTTGTCGAGGTAATTGTTGGAACATACACGCATACACACACGTACACATGGACTTGATACACAATCAACAAGTCGAAGTGGGAGGGACAAAATTAATTAAAAAAAAAGCTCTTTTAAAAGCTTTATCAGCGATCCTCCGTGATGTAATACTGTTGCACCACGGTATGCTACACTGCAGCGGTCCCGTACATAAACAAGTGTTTAAACAGAAAACGTTCCACACAACAAACGACAATGCCTTCCTACCTTTTGCCCGATCTTATAGGAACCGGTGGTTATACGAGGAAAGTCTTGGAGAAGTCTCGATTCAGCGCACAATCCGCACCTGGGAATGATCAGTCATTCCTCTTTCGTTACTCACGGTATCAACACCACTACCAACAACATCAACAACATGATCAACATGATCAACATGAACAACAACACTTCAAATTCCATCACCACCACCACAGGCATGCCTAACCTCAACAACAACAACAGCCCCATCCTTACTACTAACATCAGCAGCAACACTACTAACAATTCTTCCCCGGCCTGTAGTAGCAGTGCATTTGTTAGTGCCGCCACTAACACTGTCGCTGGAACGATCGGCGTCGGTGCGTACCAAAGCCAAAGGAACGATTTTCGAAACCGCCGCTCCTCGTCCGAACCGGTCAACCATGGGCAGATGGTACTGATGAACCCGAACATTGCCAAACTGATCGCGCTCAATCAGGACCACACGCCCACCTACGGCTACGGAGGTGCTGGTGGTGGTATTGCCGGTATGGCGCACGCAACCGCCGGCCATCATCAGCCGAGCCAGGGCGCAATTGCTGCCGCTGTAGCGGCAGCAGCAGCAGCCACTGGTACGCCGTCACAATTACCACTACCGCCAACATCTCCCGTACCGCTGGCGGTTCCGATTGCGGACGAAGAGACGTCCGAGCAGGTTAGAGACGCGGCAAAGCAAGGGACGAACAAGGACGAAAGCGAAAACTTTATCGTCGACTGCTTGCAAGACATATCATCGATCAAAGTAAGAGCGCCTGTCAAAAAAAAAAAAACCGTTTCTGTTCGCATCCAATCCCCTATCTTGTCCGTCTGTCTATTTTTCTTTCTTTCCCCCGAGATATTTTGCTAGTGCTGCTACTACTACTAATTTACTACTTACTACTACTGTCTCTGCTCTTTATTACTCTGCCTCAAAATTGAATACAATCCACCACTTTAATACCACCACCATCACCACTACCACCACCTACTACTATAACTGCCAATTACTATTCCAATTCGTGCTACATGTACAAAAAATTTAAACGATCCAACATTCAATCGGTTGTTGTGCTAGTGTTGATTCTTGAACTCCTATTGCTCCAAGTTAAGTTCCTTTACTCCACCAGTTCAATGTATTATGTATGGATGTACTCTAAACTTTTATTCATCATCATCATTATCGTTGGCATCTTGTGCGAATGTAAATATCAATGTGTGTGTCGTTTTGAGTTTATGTTATGTTTGAAGTATGCCAGTGCTCTGTTGAATGTTATATTAATAAGGGAACGGTTGTTTGTAAATATTTGATAGCGTTATGTTTCTACCTTCGGATATCAAAACTATATTGGCTCGATTTATGCACGCTTTAGTCGGAACGACTCGGTGGTGTAATCGTTAGACACAATGGTTCCTACTTGACTCTGGATGGGTGGTTGGTGATCGATCAAATCTCATGCGAGCGAACGAACGTGTAGCAGCATTATTTGTATAAGTAAAAAAATAACTTTTAAATTCGTCTCTTATGAGTAGAACTTAATTCTAGAGCTAGAATAGAAAGTTTAGTAGAGAAGTAGACAAGAAGAGAGTAGTTAGTACCCCTTTATGCGGTTTTTGTCACAGAAAAGAAAACAATGGCATTTAAAATGTTTAAATAAAAGATACATCCAAGTCGGCTAGATGTAGACTGCACGTGGGATTTATCTCTCTGATTTTGGTCGCCATGATCGATCGATGCATGGTCGCTACCTGTCAAACGAATATTTGTCAAAGTATACTGGATGGAACGACATATAGTATTTAATAGATCTCGTTACATTACTTCTACACGATTCAAAAGATAGCGGCGACAAATTTTCAGCGTGCTCTTTTTCTTTAAAAAGAACTAAAGTAAAGCAAACCTTGTTTGTCGTAGATTGGTGGAATTTTGGGTCGTCTAAAAGCAGTGTTACAACGCTATTTATTCCCGTTTAAATGATATGTGAATGGAATAAATCTTCCGACTGCCTGCACAGAAAGGGGAAGGGTATATTGAAAAATCGCTGATTTTCAAAACATTTATCTAACCCATAGCTTTTATATTCGTGTTATTACTTTTGTATTCTTGTTCTCTCTTTTTTCTTATTCCAATTCTACTTTGCTCCACCTCACCGCTCATCGGAAACTCGACGATGAGACTGTTGCAATACTCATTACACACATCCACATGCACTCACCCATGTTATGTTCGCCAAAAAACACGGACAAAAAAAATATGTTATGCAAACGGAATTTACTTTACATGTAACACATTTTACATTTTTTCTATTGCTCTCGTTTTTGGGGCTGTTGAACAAACCTAATTAACGTTCCTGACTTCATATTCATTTGATCGCTTCTTTTGTCGATCTGCTATTTGTTGAGTTGTTTGATTTTTTTGTGCCCTCCTTTTGTTTTCTTTTGGGTAATCGTTTGAAACTTTTCTCATTGTGTCTATACATTCTTGTCTTCTTTATCATCTGATTGTTCTTATATTCCATTCTTTCTCTCTCTCTCTCTTTCGGTCTCTCTTTGTAACTATGTTCTTTCATATCTTTTCTCCTTCTCTTTGCATGGGCAATATACGGCAATGTCACGACAATGTTTCATTAATTACGCTCTTTTTAACTATATCTGTCTGTCTGATTGTTTTTGCACCGATGTTTTTGTGTTTTCTTGTTCCGAATACTTGTAAATTTTATTATTTACTTACTCTCCGGTTGCCTTTCTTTTACACTTCATTTCAATTCTCTCGTTGGTTCATATTGAACGGTTTTCTTTTGTGTTTTGTTTCTTTCTAACTAACCTTCTTTCACACAAACGTTCACCAATTATGTGTTTTATATGTATGCGTTTCTATTATTTCCTCGCTCGACATAATATACCTACAATATTTTAAAAAAAACAACACTCCTCATAAAAAAGATTGCACGTATGCTGTTCAAAACCCACCGATCCTTCTCCGTTCCAACGACCAAAGAACGCCTGGGTAAATCAACGCGGATTGACAATCGTCAGAAGGTACCGGAAGTTTAGAAGAACCAAAACAAAAACAAAAAACGCCAAAGCAAAGCGAAAACAAAAGTGTAGAAAATTTAAAAAGCCATCCTGCATCAATTTTCACACTTCTCTTATTAGATGACTACTATTCACCGCTTAACTATTTAAATTTCTTCTATTTTATTCCTGTTTAATGGCTATTTAGAGAGTTGTATTGCACTCACGTATGTTTAAAGGAATAGACATTCCCGTGCACTTTCTATTATGTTTGTTGTACTGTGTTTTAACAGTTTTTATGAAGCCTTTTTTATTTTATGTTTCCACTGTTTTCTTCTTTTTTTTGTTCTTAATCAACCTACTTTTCTTCGTTTTTGTCGTCTATCCATTCCTTTTAAAGATGTGGTGTTTTTAAGCGTTTTTTGTACGTTTTTTGTGTATATTTGTATTGGATCGTGTGTGTACGTGTGTCTTTTTTGTTCGTTTATTGACTTAATCTAACGTGAGTTTTCTGAGCCCTTTCGCTCGCTCTCTCTCTCTCTCTCTCTGTCTCTCTGTCTCTCTGTGACTCTTCTCTCACTTTTAACTATATCTGTCTGTCTGATTGTATGCATTTAGCGAATTCTAATGCCGGCTAGTGGTATCTCG
>KB678202.1:0-43317 GCA_000349165.1 Anopheles christyi | reverse complement strand
CTTTGTTCTTTGTTAGTCTGTTGTTGAAATGTACACAAACACTTCAACTGAGCTGGGATTTTACTCGCTGCACCACCCCTCTTGACAGTTTGCAGTTGGTCTTTTGATATATATGTGTGTGTGTGTGTGTGTGTGTGTGTATTTAACTAGAAAGCTCAACACACTTTAATCTGCCATGCGCTCCAAACGATTCTCCAACGGTCGACATCACAGCTGTTGGTTTTAAATTATTTGCATACTAAAGTGTTACGAAATACTGCTGCTCACTTTGTGTTTCGTGCGCTAACTTACTCTGCTGGCCGTTGCTACCGACGCACTTCAGTAATGAAGTGTTGCCAGTCCAGGGAAGCAAAATTTTTATTTCTGCAACAAAAGCACTAAGCTTCCAACAGTAACTGAAAAAAGGCTGTCACACACACGTATACAATTATTTTTAAATGCAACGCATTAAAAGGGATTTTCGTTGATGTTAATGGTTTATGTAGAGTTGTTACACATGAAACAAACAAGTGAATTACGTTGAAGTTTAGTTTCAAAACATAAAAATGAAGATCTAAACACCGCCCCCCCCCCCCCCTTCCAAGTACTTTGTATTTACTTGGATGGTGAAAAAATGTCTAGCAATTCTATACAAGGCCATCATAACCGCCCTGGTCGCTTACGATAAGGAGAAGAAGAAACAGTGAACATCGCCTTTAACATGTTATTTGCAAAACGTAAGCTGTAAGCGTTACGAAACATGATTAGCCCCAATACATCACAAAGATGTAAGCTTTAGTAACCGAAATTTCTTAGCAAAATGCATAAGAATTTTCAATTAATTTCAAGACGCTAAGATGTGCTCAAGCTCCTCGAACAGGGCATTGTAAAGCATGATCGTATCCTAAAGGGTCACTATTTATATATAGCAATTTCTATGCATCCATCAAAAGCAAACTATCCGGCAATTGTGGGCCCAGTAGATTTCAGCTAGATTTACTCCGCTTGAAACTCCACTGCAGTGTTTATTGAACCACATGAGCAAACGCCCGCATTCCCGTAAACCAAGTAGCATGAAAGGGAATGGACGATCAAAGCCATCCACGGTCCCACAGACTCGGTTGCCTGATGCACCTTAGGCTCCCGACGTCATAACCCACTGGGCGTATGGCACAAATGGAGGTAGAAAGAGCTCGAAGCAAACGTTCAGCTCATTGCCCCTCTACTCATCCTGGTACACTCGATCCGGATTTACCACAAACATTCCATGGTACGTGTGGCTTTTGTGCGGTAATGCTACCTAAAGCCCTCGGCGACTGGTTTCGTGTCGCGTATCGTGTAGATCACGAGCTTAATGCTGCAGGTATACGGGCCGGGATAAATGTCATCCTGCCGTGTAAAACAACGCTAAGACCGCACGGCTTCCGTTACGCGCAAACAGGGAACGTGTGTATGTATCAACGGATCCTTCCCGGCAAGCTGATGTAAAGTGTATTCTCCCCACACACAAACAATCCTTATTCCGGAAGGGCTTTCAAGAATGCTGCTCTTCAATCAACTAATCAAACCATCACCTTAAAGCTCATGCATGATGTCTCCCTCAATCCTCAGCCCACTTTAAGAAATACAAACAACGCTAGAATACTGTTGACATGCGTGCATAACAAATTAAACTGTGAACGTAAAACCAAATAGTGTTTATTGAAACGGCAAATCTCAAACGACAAACCCCTCTCTGAGTGGAAAACAATATAAACCCATCGGTGTGTGAATTCCATTCAGTCCGAACCGATTGCATCGCTTCCCGCTTCGTTGAAGCAGTTTAGAGTATCGATACCATTTTTGCACAGTTTTCGCTGACAGGGACATATCGACTGTTTGTCCGACTGTTTTTCCTCCCACATATCCGCACTCGCTAGCTTGTTGCATTGCACTTCGCGTGCAAAGTATGCACAGATATACAGACAAATAGAAAATATTGAGCTTTTGCTCAAGCGTAAACCCAACTACCAACCCAATGCAACCCGTTCTCATGAGTTTCCATGATGGAAACAATGCGATTTATTGCTGCAATCAACCTCCACTGGTAGGTTGGATGAAAAAATAGTATTTCAACATTTGTTGCTTTCGCTGCATGGTAAACAGAGATACAACGGTACAGCTTCCAGGTGAAACGTGCTCATAGTTCTCGAAATTCCCAGTTCAATTTAAATAGTTTCCATACCAGAACATGGAATAAAAAAATCTCCTGAGAACGGTTGGTGGTCATGGATGGTAAGCGACTGATGTTACATTTTTCCTTAGAATATCCCGGATCTGGTTGGTCTACTTTTTTATGTCGTTTCGTCCATCGTGCATGAGAAAACACAAAAACCAATTTTTTCATTCATGAAATTCTATAACGTCCAGCTTGTACATAAGGGAGCCAAGGATCATTTTTCAATGCTGTGACTGAACCCATTTTTCGTTGTTGTCATTTCCGTTGCATATCAACCATAAACTCACTCCGTGCCTCATTATGCTCAAACATCTAACCAGCTCGGCTCAGAGTTATGTACAGTGCATTTTACACCGCATACCACTATCTATATCGTTAATTAACGGATGCTTCTAGACCCACTAAAACCAACCGACCGAACGATCGCGAACGACAGCATCGAAAACGAAACGATGTTTCAGCGAATGAAAACTACCTAGCGCTACCGAGCTGCATATCGTTCGCAGGTGGCACTAGTCTACAGTACTGAAACACTTCATCATCTATCCGCCCGGTTGTGGGGCTGTTAGTTTGGGAAATAATGCAATTTAACAGCAATTAAGCAAGGCATTCGCT
Organism: Anopheles christyi; assembly: GCA_000349165.1. Lineage (NCBI taxonomy): Eukaryota > Metazoa > Arthropoda > Insecta > Diptera > Culicidae > Anopheles > Anopheles christyi. Next base: position 40,505 of record KB678202.1, on the reverse strand, counting down.
CACACAGGCTCGCACCGCTGTAGTTTGCTGCCGCTCTGTTGATCTAACAACCAGATTCGGTAAAAGAAAAACGAAACAGACGCGCAACTAACCCCAGCTGTGGTACCAGTCTTTGCAAGATAATTGTACCAAACCCCCACAGATGGGATTACATTATGCTACGAAGAAATTTATTTCACTCTCGCTGGGTTAGTTTAAACATTAAGCGGGAGCAAAAAGTGAACTGTCTGGTTGATGGATACGAGCTTTTTTTTATGCACCATCCCTTACTTAAAACGTTATACAACACAAGCTTTTCTTTTGCTTCGTTTCGGAATTTTGAGGACAATTTTCATTCAACGTTACATTAAAGCTTACAGCTTCGTTATAGTGCTTTGCTGCTGGCTACTGTTGTGCTATCTGAAAGTTTGTTTACTTTTTCGGGTTTTGCGAAAAATCTAGCCATCGTTTCGGCTTTCAAACGGGAGATTACCGCACGCTTTTGGTAGTTTTTTTGTTTTTTTGGCTTTTGGTCCATCGTCTCACATTACATCACTCGCAAACGATGCCCATGTTACCGAGCGCCATCAGAATGTCTGGACGCATTATGGAAGCTTATCTTTTCATCCACTTTTCGCTCGTTCGTGCTTTACAAAATGTTGGCTATCTGCTTTAATCATAATTTCATAATTTCTGCCTTATATTGTAGCTCTTGCTGTTGCGGATTGCTTTTTTGTGGAACGGATATCACAAAGAACACCTCCTGCATCGGTAGTAAAATAATCTGTACAAGCAGACAAAGCTCTTTACACTATGCTTGCAATGCACTAATTGTATAAAGCAAAAATTAAGAATTCATGGATGAATACTACTGCATCAGTATCATTACGATTGTGTGCAATTAATTCCATTCCATGCAATTGCACAACAAACTTCGACAACACTTCATTAAGCTTAACGGGCAACCAGACACTCACGGTGGAGTTAATTTATGGTTATGTTCGCTTAATACTGTTCTGTGCATTGGAAAAATAAAAGTGCTGCTAATGAACGTGCTTTCATTTACCCCTCCAATCAACTGTTATTAGGGATAAATTCTAACTGTGAATCTTCCTTCTTGATCAGCGTGATTTCCCTTTCTTAGCTTAAGTATGAATGTGATAAGAAGCCACGAACGTAAGAAGCAAAAAAAAAACCCGATAGCCCCATATCCTATCAAATCACGTTAGTGGGGTAAAACCATACGTGAAGGGTGCACATGTATGGCTGTAAGGATACGGGCTTGATGCTCGGCTCAAATGAATTGGCAATTACCTCTAACAAGATTGTTGCTTACTAAAAATAGGCACACTGACGTACGTCGTGTGTTTCGTCTCCTCTCTTTTACGGATCATTGCATGTATCCAAGTGGCGAAAGCATTGCTTCAACATCCAATCCAATAATATCGAACGAATCATCTTCTCGTGCTGAGAAAAGACAGATGCGAATAAATACAACAAAAAAAGCGTAATGATAAAAAGAACCTATATGTACGTTCCATTGAATGTTCTACCGTAGTTGGATGTGGGAACTATGTAGAGACGAGCGCTGTTGGTACGTTAGTAGCTTGCTTCATTAGGATGTATCCAGCTGCTTTATTGGAGTACCACACTTGTTTGTGCATGCACAGCCAGAACACAAAACATTCGTCAATTGTGTAGTTCCTCAATTAAAATATGATTTTATTTGAGTCAGATCAGACCGTTTCCTACGACAAAAACATTTTTTTTAACATGTATCATAAACAAACTATTACATCTTTTGTTGCTTTGTGCAACGAATTCTGGTAGCTGCTTTGTTAGATAATTTTGCTCCATTAGTTTCGGACTTAATCCTGTTATTCCGATTATGTATTGATACCAGCAGACTCAATACTAGCTAAACCAATCATGAAATAGAGCAGCCCGATTCAGGATGATACTATGATATATTAAAAGGCATTTGTTTCATACATTACTCACGGCATTTGGACAAGCTCATGGTTTCCACTTATCCTGCATATCAAACCACAAATGGAAACTATATTATTATAGCACTACCGCAGTGATATAATATTTGCCTTCTTGCAAGAGATTTCTTCCGTCCAACACACCATTAAATGCAATACTCGCTCCCTCTACACAACACGCAAATGCAATTTCACTACCATCAAGAAACACTGTACAAGCGCATAAAACTCATTCGACCAAAGCTCAACATCGAGCGCTTAAACAAACACTCTTCTCCGCCATTACTCAATTATGGGCCGCATCGGTGCGGATGCTATTGCCTTTCCAGCCGGAAGAGATTGCAGCAAAGGTGAGGCGACCTTTACGCAAACGCGGTCAACAGGGAAACTCGGTAATTTAGAAGCACGTTCAATGGTTTGGCATTCGCTAGCTATTTAAACCCCTCCATGCCAACCTTCTTCCAACCACTATCCCCTTTTACTCAAGCTTCGCAAACTGAGAAATCGCATGCTGTTCGAAGAAGATTTCTTCCGGAGGAAATTCCATTTAGCTGAGCGTAGGAGTTTACGGTCTTGGCCGTGAAATTATTCGAACGACTGTTATTGAATCTTTTGAAGGACAGCCAAAACGAGGAAACTGAAACGAATTTACGTACAGCTACAGTATGCTATAGCTATCCCGTTCTAGGGAGGATTGACATAATCGCTCCAGGTTTATTAATTTACTTTGTAATAACGTTTCTTCGAAATTAGATAAAACGATTCGCTCACAACGGTACCTTTATTTGATTCTGTTCGCATTTTATACACAAATAAAATTGTTAAGTGTACGTCGGCTAAACGAGGAGTATCTCTCATTCAACTTTTCTATTAAATCAACCATTATTGGATGAATTCTTGGCATGATTGAGGAAGAATCTAATTTAATTTTTATTTTTTTCAGAAATGAAATTTGAGTGATTTTGAATGCGATATTCTTTCATTTTATAGCAGCCTGTTATAGTCTGTTGTTATAATTCTTTTTTTTTCAATATATTTTTCTCTTACTATACAGTTCTGTAAAAAGTTTCGCGTAGGTGAACGATGCTGTGAATTTGAGTGTCTCGATCCACCTGGAGAGGACGAAATGTATCAGGTATGTGGAATTATAGTTGAAAATTATGTATTTAATATTTACTCTGACAGCGAATGGTCGCTCAAAATCAAAGTTTTGATGTATTTTTACATACAATTGTTTCAGGAAGAAAACACGATTTTTTTAAACATTTTACTATAATTTTATCAGCTACCAGGCGCCTCCATCCATAACCGGTTTAACACTGTTTTAGAATATTTTCATTGAATTCCTATACACTGTAACAGATTTTTCCATCCTTTTTTACCCATCGCTGCCGTCAATGACACACCTACGACGCTTTGAAAAGTGGTTCATTTTAAATGCATTTCAATGTGCCTCCCCTTCTCATTCGTGCCACGATGTCATATCGATGCCAATCACTTGCCATCGGAAACTTCACCTCGTTTAAATGAACCACCATTCCCACTACCCAAAGACCCATTTTCTTGGAAACCACTATTGCATTCACTACCTATGTGCAGCAAAGCCTTTATTCCCTGTTATTCAATCCATCATTTAAACCGGCACTTTCCTTTCGTTTCGTGTTATAGCTTTATGGAAGTGCGTTCATAATTTATCGTTTACCGGAACCTTTTCTCGCTCTTTCCCTTGCCCAAGTTCTAGCAATAATCCCTCGATGCAATAGTTCAATAGCACTGGCAGGCTTTTACCTTTCACTTCGTGCTTTTTAACGCAGCTGCTCGATGGAGTCCGTGCCGATTATCTCACAAACTCGCCCAGAACCATTCCAATATATTTATACTCATCCACGTTTTTGCACTCTCTTCTCTTCCCAGGCTCGACTCCGGAAGCGTGCTGAGATACTGGCCGGCAATGGAGCCAACGGGCTATCACGGTCCGGTGGTTGGTTCTGGTCGCAAACGAACCGAGCCATCATAGCCGGACTGCTGCTAGTTGCGTTAGTGCAGAGCGTTACGCAAAGGTTGCTGATGCTGCCATCATAGCTCTGCTGAGGGTACGGTACACCGATACGTCCAACACTCCGATACCCGTCGTAACACCTTTTTGGTGCGTTCGAGCCAATTTCGACGACGATCGCGCTCGCCTACTACATACGTATCCGGAGTGTGGTCCGCTGAACGTGCACAAGGGAGGGCAAAACGGGCGTAATAGAATATTTTAAATTGGAAGCAAGCCATGTTCTAAACTGATGTCCGAAGTTAAGGCTTCGGCCAGCAAACGCATTACATAACTGTGGTAAGGGAACACAAAACGCAACACGCGAAACGCAATGAAACCGAGATGCGAAATCTTTAAACTAAAAAATGCAATTTTTTATTAAAATTAAAAAAAGAAGCAGTTTGACACGTGATTACTAGCAGCTGCTATTAGGAAAGTTATAAAGAGCCATTAGCTATTCTAACGAATCAACACATTCATACAACACAACAAATCTAGTTCTAAGAGAGTTTTGCTTCTAACACGAAGCAAAAATGAAAGCAATTATGAACATTGTCTCTGTTGACGGTGTTCTGACATAATAAACAATCCTATAGCAAACTTACACTACGTTGACACATTGCATCAGCAACGGCAGCAGCAGCAGCATCAGCAGCAAAGCAGCAATTTTTAGCATCCGCAACCTATTTCATCTACAATTGAATCCTCAAATTTTTAAACTCTATTTCTCTACTCACAAATACCTTTAACGAATCTGGACAAATGCTCAAATCCATCGCAATGTGCAGCCAGAGTGGAAGTGGATTAATTTTGATTGGACGTCCTTCAGAAGTACAATTAAAAACCATAGCACAGGACCATTTGCTACGACCGTAAGAGCCATGCGTCGTCTGTTGTAGTGGAGTTGAAGCGCTAAAACACGTTTTTCTCAAGATGTAGTAAATTATCTTTACCCCCCCCCCAGCGTGTAGCATCGTGTAGTGGCGTTCGGAGTAGAATGCAGGAGTGCGCAGCTTAGAAAGCGTTGTGCGTATCAGTTTACGTACCGTCCTTGTTCCTTTAAATCCTCTTACATCTGAAACGGTTTCTGGTACTTAGTGATTGAATACAAACAACCTTCCACAGTAGAATGAGACGGAGACAGTGTAGCAAACGTAGTATTGTAACCAATAAGGTAACACCTTCAACATTCAATAGATTTTATTTAGATACAGATTCAAGGGAATTAAAACACAAAAGTCTGCAGCAGTGGAGTGACTTTGGTTAAAGGGAGATAAGCGTTACATCGTTTTTGCTTGATAGTGTACTTTTACTTCAATTCATTTAATTGAAATTCCCTGTAAGGCAGGAACGTACGTTGTCTAACCACATTGCTGAGGTTACATTTCACTTCTGGATACACTTGCTGACATTTATGTTAGTACAATTATTTTTGTTAAATATTTTTCTTGTTAGTAGAACATACTTTATAATACCTCATATTACTCATATAATTCAACACATTTTTAATCGTAATTTAATCAGTAGTTTCATTTGGTAGGCAAACATTATCCCCTTACACTAACGAGGAGCAACACAACTGAGCCATATGAAATAACAAACAAACCCGTAGGTGTTGAACATCCTCCATCGGGGGACTGAATATCTTAATTATCTTCAGTACACAAATTGCACCCCATTCCCATTACATGCTCACACCACCGACAACAAGAGTGCCGGTACAGCCGTGTCTCGGAAGAAACTCTAGGGCATCCAATCTCCTTAACCTCGGTGGCTGCAGCAATATTCCATCGACTTGAACACAAAAGCTGGCAAAAATGAGCTGCCAAGTTTTGCTTCGGTAATCGGATTCCGTCCTATGCAACCATTCCCGTACCATTTCGCAAGCCGATGGTGAGCCAAGCTTTATACCACTACCCACCAGCACTCCCAGCCTTTTCACTCTACCGAGCCCTATAGCTCGGTGTCCAAAATAAGTCGAACGAAGCTTTTCTGCAACCGATCGTGGCCAAATTTGTGTCGCTTTTCAGCTCAAACTCTCGTAACTGCACTGGACATGGTTGGGAAATGGTACCACAATAACTAGCTAGGGAGTGGAGAGGGGCACGATGGGGACGACCTAACTTTTTGCCATCGTTTCGAAGGTTGGAAATCGAAACAAAACACTGGGCTCGGATGTTCGGTGTGTCCACCGTAGCAAAAGTCTGCCTGACATCGAACCTGGCAGATTGAAAAATATTCCGTTTTTACAAGTGCAAAAAACTGTGTTTTCCTTCTGCTCCTTTTGGGTATTGGTTTGGCATGATGAAACAGCCGAACCGTGAGGACACTGTTTGCCCAGGTGGAAAAAATGTCCACAACAAACAAATCCAATTTCCTCTGTGTACCTTTCTATTTTCGTGTGTATGGGGCCAGCATCTTTCGCCCTGTACAAATTATGAATCGCGTGTCTAGAGCAAAGTAGAGGGAACTGAACTTTGCCATATTTTCTCTTTTGCCTTCTTTCGGTTGGAAAGCAGTCGCTTCTACTAACCTAACATTTTGCTTCTAGCTGTCCATAAAACAGAAATAAGTAATACTTCCCTGTAATTAATTTGCATATCGATTGAAAGTTTGGTGAAAGTGCTATAGCTAACGGCAATATAGTGCAGCCCTTACAGTACAGACTTTTGGAACCGTATGCTAGCTAACGTGTTAACCACATGCTTCCTAGCACGAGAGCGATCAGCACCAAACCCAGTAGCTCTGGCAAATAACCGATGCAGTTGCCCTGACAACAAAAGAAGTTTCACCATCACCGCACCGAGGTTACTGCTGAAGGTCATAAAGTCAACGGCTCTTCTAGTTTGTGCCACCTGCGTATTTCACTTCCGAGTTGCTTTCATTTTAGGAGAAGCATTCATTCGCCTTTCCATCACATTTCCCTGTGCAGACCCACGACCTTCATGACGCAGGTCATTTTCTACGAATTTTACCCGATAAAGTGGCATATTTTACGGGACATGAATATTAAGATAACCCGGAAGCTACCCAGTATGATGTCGCAGAGCTATTGTTATTTTTTCTCATATCACCTTCGCCGGGCGTTGCGTTGCTTTCTGCCTCTGCTGGAGGAGAATATTTATAAAGCGAATTATTTTGTAAAAGTAGAAATTGATGTTAAATTTAACCTACAATTTTTTAATAACAACTCACTTCTATATATTTATTATATATTTATGTTTTAATTTAGTTGTATATACCATGCCAAGTATTGTTGCTAAGAGTTTTTCAAAAATAAATCATAAATATCTTTTTCTTGCCAACAATAAACACACACACATAGTAAAATGTGAACAAAACGATGATTAGATCGCTCCGGTTGCTTTCTGAGAACGGTAGGGCCCGTAAGGCTACCCGCAACAACGAGCATGTGAGTGAAAAATCGATAGGGATGCCATTTTCCGGTACTTCTATGTGTATGTGTAGGGATGGTTTGTTTTTTCTTCTTCATGTTTTCTCCACCTTTTTTGTTACGTTAGAACAGGTTCGGGTTTTTCCCTCCACTCTACTGCCACGTGCTATCAGGTGGTGTAAAATTGTGAGATATCCTGAGCGTAGTCCCGAGACGACGACAAAACAGTCCCCGTTGTGTCTGACAGGTTGTTCCATACGCCCAATTGACTACCTGTCAATTGGTCAATGAATTGTCCAAAAAGAACCCTTCCGTTTCCATGCGAACTGGCGAGAATGATTCACTGCTAAACCGGACGCTTCTCTGGGTACAATCCTGCACGCTTTGGACAAGGGCTTTTGTGCGGTATTAGCTTACTTTAACACATCAATTTAAAGCACAGTAAGCCAATCCCTTCCGACCGGTCCCGAGGATAACCCATATGGAAAAAGTGAAGCTTCAAAAAAAAATATATATATATATATTTGTTCCCAACATTTGTACCCTTTCAAATTGATCTCAGGCCCAAAACCTCACCATCCTTGCTGGGTTTGTCGAGTTCCCAAAAAGTGGACCGACTTGGCCGATTCGTATCTGGGATCGATTTGTAATGCCGGTTGAAACACACCCGCCTCACATTGTGCCGCTGATGCCGTAGATAATATTTCAAATTGCTCCCCGGAGGGCTATGAACAATGCAGCATAACGATACCATTTTCTTTTGTTTTGCTTTCTGTTAAGCTAAAATAAGGTTCATAAATTTCAACCCCACCGAGCGCTGTTAAGCCCCACGCGCCAGCACAGTGAAAGCTCTCGCAGTCGATTCCAATTTGTCGGACAGCAAAGCACACCGAACTGAACTACCGCCCGGGTTTCAACATCAAACGCTCGTTTTAGGATTTGTTTTGTGGTGGAATATCCAAAGAAGGAAACGGAATGGAAACAGAGCAACGAATTGTGGCGTACTGTACGTTTTGCTGCTGTCTCATCCTGCTGTACGGTGACATTTCCACCCAGTGCTCACTGTGACCGATTTAATGAGAGTTAAGGGGACGGTACCAACCGCTGCACCACGTCGCAGCTTCCGCTCGTTCGCAATCGAAGTCGAACAAAGCGGAGACAAGCGTGTGCCTTGGCTTTGATCCTTGCTGGCGGTTCGAGCTTCAAAAGGACCGTACGGCACGTGGGGACCTTTGTATGGATGCTTGCATGTCTGCGGGTTTTTTTTTTTTTTGGTTTTTTTTTTGTAAGCGCTGAACCATTGTCAAATATTAAGCACATAATTAAAACAATAACAAAGATTTAAGACCACCCATCGTGACATTTCGTGACGGCACGATACTGCCAGTGGCTTTGTTTGGACGGGGTTTTTGATGTACAGGGATTGCATTGTTCGGATCGACAGCTCATGAAATAATTGAATAAATTGCCACGGTTGCACTTGGTGGCAATTTTATGATTGTTGAAAATGCATAAAGAAATTCAACAAAATGGCTTGGCGTATTCGTTTCAGGCGGTCGACATATTTACGTCAACATATTTCAACGGGTTTCAACACACTTATTTATAAAAACTTCCTTAAACAATTATTTGAAGTATTACTTGTTCAACAAAATTAATTTCCAATTTTGCATACATTCAGGGACTCAGCAAATGCATTAAACCTATCGGGTTTCGTTTCCTTCCTTCTTACTCTCTCAGCGTACCACACGAAGCCTTAAAAATCTTCATCAAATTAAGTTTAAAGGAAACCTTTCCAACAAAACCACGTCTCGCAATTGTCCCATAGAGAGTTTGCTCCTTGGACATCAACTCTATGCCATACCTTGTACCGAAAATCCACTTCACAAGCATCACCTGAACCTTACAGTTTGCCTTCAAACACCTGTTCAAACTCAACCACTGACCCTGATCATATCAAAGACATGACTAGCACACATTGAAGGACTTCCATCAGGAGCGACAATGCGTTCGTCGAGCTGTTGCAAACAGGGTGCCCTTGGTATGTCTTAACGATCCGCTTACGCAAAAAGGGTAGCTTCTAACCAGTCCCATCGTACCACTCGACCACAAGAGCAGGGAAAACAGAAAGTGTTGCCGCACAGCAGCTCGAAACCCATAAAAGACTGGCTTCGCCCACTCGATGCTACGATTCGACCACTCATCGCTCATTGGCGAAATTGTTGGCATAAAATATGGAGGCAAAAGAAAATGGCCGATAATACCCCACGAATGGTGGGAACGGCAACAACCCAAACCAAAAGACATGCAGAAGAACGGAAAAAGAAAAAAAATCACCAAACAAAGAGGTAAATCTGTCACCGATAATTTCCATTGTTTGGCAGTGAGAATAGATCGATTAAAAGGGGCAACAACAAACCACTGCACAAAATATCAACAGTAAAAAAAAAACGGCGATTCTACCGAAAAAAAACAGCAGAAGAGGCATAAACCCACCCTGATACAAAGCGTCATCTTCTTCCCCAATAGACCGTGCTCGAGTGGAAAATGGGGGGATCAAAATTTTTACCATCGCCCCGATAAGTAATCCGATGGGAAATCGGCCATGGAAAGCTCGGTTCGATATGATTGCTATGGAGGGCAGGGAGATAGTGGGGTAAAAGAGAGGAGCAGGGGTCTGTGTGCTTTAACGAAAAGGCAATAAACGACACATTTTTGTCATCGATTTAATGTATCCACAATGGTGCCTGGGATCGTGGTTCCGATGTGTCCAGTCGGTGTGAAAAGAGCGAAGGGTCTCTCCAGCTCGGGTGCATGTGTTGGCCGGATATTATCCTGCTCACCAATACATTTCTGTGTAGCGTCATCAAAGCCCTATCGGCAGCGAGAACGACAAGAGAAAAAAGGTCGCCCAGGTTGGTACGATGCGATGGAAAGCTTCCTACAACCTACCGTACTTTATGGTTCGTAATTGAATTTTGTGTAGTTCAATCGTTCAAGCTAGCCGGGCAAGGCGAAGTTTATGTGTGCCAGGGGACATTTTGCCAAATGTTTTGAACCTACAAGTCTACAAACATGGAAAAAATTAAACATCATCATACATCACGTAACTGTCCTACCTTTTTTACCCTAATTGATGAGGGCAGATGTTTTTCTTGCCTCGGAACTGAACATGCGGCATGTAGATGCCATCCCGCCATACTGCCCGGTTCGGCAATTATGGACCTGTTTAAAACCCACTCGCTTTTAAGAAGCCCTGAGACAGAATCTCATGACGCATGCTGTTTTCAAATTTATGTTCTAAAACTAAAACTAATAAATTGGTTCTGGATACAATCAAAACTACGAATTTGATACTTTCATGCAACTTGATCAGTAAACGCTATAACATGTTAGGAAAGCAAACTTCTGGACAAGTAAATTGAATTTCATCAGCTTGTTTGAGAAACACTACAGTTGGCTTATATTTTTCTCTCCATCCATCAAGCTCATCTTGTACTTTGTCTCATCATGCACATACTCTCATAAATCTCAACATTTGTTAGCCTGGTCTGCGCAAGCTAAACGTATTGCAAGGACATAGTAGGGCTTTGGATCAAGTTATTACAGAGCATTTGTAAAGAAAATGAGAATAAGCTACATGTTCGTATGAAATTCATGACACGTTTCAGCAAAATGTTCGAACGCGTTAGTCTTAGACACAAAGGGTAGTGTTCTATTGAAGTACTGACACACGCTTTTCATGTAATCCTTGCTTCAGCTACGTTGTTGATGCGACTGCTTGACTTCATCAATCAACCAAAAAAGGGACAGCTAACACTGAGTGTGTAAAACTCGCAACAAAATAATGCAGCACGAAGGCAGCAATACACGTTTATAATTTAACATTTGGTTTGATTTTGCAAGTGCAATTTATAACGACGAGAATGTTAGAAAGTATCAAAAGTTGATCTTGCCCTACACGCTGCATTCCTGCAATACAAATTGTATACTTTCAGGCGGTTTTTGTCAATGTCAATGTGAGGATGCTGAAAATTTTGTAGGCTAACAGGGCCTCCTCTAATTTATTTTCCTCACTTATAAACTTTGGATAGGAAGAAAATGCCAAATCCCCTAGCTACCGATTCCATCAGAATCAGTAGCAGTATTAATAGGTTGAGAGCATAATCTTCTTTTCACTTTTAATTGTTCACCATCACAAACATCCTCTCACTCGCAAGCGCTAAGAAACGACGCCAAAAGAAAATAAACTAGATAGTGAAGCGAATAGTTTGCAAAGTAAAAGTGTGTAGAAAACGCTTCCCACCCAACCGTGCAACCCCTTTGGCTTTTCTTTCCATTGTAGGAGTTTAAAACTAAAATGTTCGCCCTTGCTACTCTTCGCGCGTTCCAAAGGCACAAGAGCAGAACTTTTGCGCTTGTTTGCAAAACGTTAGCTTACTAGGCAACTGGAGACTGTATCGCAGGAAGCATCAAGCATATCTACACTGACTGACGAAGCCAAACGTAAACATCAATTCCCCTTCTCAATTACCAATGCGTTTCTTTGCCTGCCCGTTTCGGGATCGGTCTCATGCTGCGCTTTATGATTTGGAAGGCATACGTTACGTTCCAGGAAAAGAGTAATCCAGGACCAAGGGTAACAGCGCGATACGAAAGTGCTAAATTTTATTTCAAATTAAAAAGTAATGAGATTTTTTCCGATTTTGCACAAAAAAATTAAAGAACTTTTTAATAGAGGTTGATGAAGATGATTTCTGACAAAATTACTGAACCGCAGTTTCTAGAAGTGTTGTATCAAAATGGATATTACTTGCAAACACCATTCCACAGCATCTAATTGATTGCGTGAAACTGGCAGACTGTCCTTTAATTCGGTAAGCCTAGCTAAAGCGCTGCGTTGAAAAACACTTTCTTCAACATTATCATTCTGATCCTAATGGCTGATAGCATTGGCGGGAAGGTGCGGGTGGGAACAATTAAGGAGCGTGTTTTTACCGAAGCTGGTGATGGCTTGTTTCACTCGAACCCATTAGGCGCTGGAACGCAAACACAAAATTCATCGATGGAAAAGATGGAAGCTGCCCGATTCCGCGAACTTCTGTCATGCCAACAGAGTTGCTCGTGCTGGTAGGATTAACAGGCTGCGGTGTTGAGTTGATTTCTTGTACAGCTTGCCTAATCAAACCCACTTGTACAGGGTTGATTATGTGCACTTTAGGCAGTTTTGTTGTACATCGTGTAACTTCAGGCTGGGAAGTAAACATATAAAAACATTTTTCTGTACACACACACACACATACACACATACACACTTACACCTACTAGCTCAAAGTTTGTCACAAGTTTGTTGGGTTTACTTGTTCCTTTCTTTTGTGAACTTCAGCGTTACTTCAAGGGAAGGGAAGTAGATGTCACGCAAAATGTATTACACGTGCAGGAGGCTTCCTTTTTTGTCTGTGGTTTTAGTGCGTTGTTTTTGCAAACCCTTTTACTACGTTCGATGCTAATTAACAGCGTTTTTCTTTTTCTTTCATTTTTTGTTTTGAGTTTGGGACCTCAACAATGTTCGACAAAATGGGAATTTTATATTTTAATACCTAGAAGTTTTAAAAGTTGTAGCTTGTTCCTTAACGAAGGGTAGGGGAAATGGGTCCAAGTTTGAATTAAGCTGAGTATATGGGTTTTAGAATTTCGTTATTGATGCTTGTTTACTACCCCAATCATTGTCATTGTCACTCCCCTGCTCATCAACATTAAGGCGACAGGCGTTCAGAATAAAGAAAAAATCGTTTAATACAGTAACCAAAACTATACTATAAATCAACAAAGTTAATTGAGAATTTATTATGGCTCTTAGAACAGATTGGATTTGATTGGGAATGTGAGGACAGATAGTGAAACCATAATGAATATTTATTTTCACAGCACAGAACACGTCCGCGCCCATTCATGACTGGTTGTCAAATACCCGCGTAATGCATACTTTCAATAGTGTTCTTGTTTTCCGCCATGATAGCTTTCCCCTTGCCAAATTGTAAACTACCGGAACATGCAAATCCGTACCATTTTGGAGCTGGGTAGACATCATGACAGCAAAGGAAGGAAAATATAGATGTTTTTTTTGTTAGATTTTTATCACTACAGTATCGGAAACAGATGCGCGACATGGCGACAATAGAAAACTAAAGCAACCGAAAATAGTATCACACTTCCGACAGCATCCAGATAGCGCGTTAAGTGTGTCACGCACTCTGCCATTGCTTTACCCCTATTCCGGGACGACACGCGCCGATGTCACGGACAAATACAAAACGTTAGATAAAAATAAGCAAAACCCAACCAACACAACGCTACGCATGCAAAAGCTTGACTTTTCTCCGCTGCTAAAACCAAAACCGCCTCCAAATCAGCCGGTCGCCCCCTCGAGCATACTTTTTGTCTACGACGGAGGCGTCTCGTTTCCCAACCCCCAGGCAGAGTTCCTACAAATCGAAAGGAGTAACAAACTATGATGACGGTGATTGCACGTCGCTGCACGGTTGATAAACGATGGTAGCAATGTTTAATAAACGGGGACGAAACGGTGTACCAGCATCGGCAACCGCCACCAGGTGATGATAGGCTAGGACGTTTTACATTGCAAGGTGGGTGCATGGCACCTGGAGAAAGAACTTGTGTATCTACTAGTGCGGTATGTAAAAAGGGAAATAAAACACGAATCGATAAAAAAATAAAGCATGAATGAAGGATAAAACACTCGGAAAATGAAATGAAAGTCGAAATAAAGTTTCATAGAAAAGTTACCCCAATGTAATGAAGTGTGCGTTAAGGGGTAAAAGACCTCAAGCATCGAAGCCGAACCTAGTAGGAAAAGAGAATTGGGGGAAGCGAATGAAATTCGCAAAGATGGAAGAAAGAAACCAAACAAACCAAAACAACAACTTAAATCGATAAAAATCCACAGTGCCTTGTTTGCTGCGCATATAAGAGAAAGCTTATTATGAAAGGACGCCAGCACAAACAATAGTCGAACTGGCGTACCTATAAAACTTACCAAACCAAACATTTAAAAAAACAAACCCACAAAAGGTGCAATAGAGGGAAATACACAAGCGTGTTAAGTGTGCGATGGCTGTAAGGATTGAATCACTAAGCATTGAAGGGGGTTCTCAGCAATAAGTTCCATCCGCTTTATGTGCAATAAGGACGGTCGGTTCAGTGAAGATGAGAGGATAAAATAAAGGTAAGAGAAAAATTAAGACAGACATGTAATGATATGGGAAGTGATAGTTAGAGATTGCGAAGGACTGCTGCACTTTGCGCTCGTGCATAAGCGTTTTTTCCTAATCCCATCCAAAAGCTTTACCTTTATACGCGAGCAGATTGTAGTTATACTAGTAGTGCTAGTTACCCATTTTTTGCTTCGTTGTTAAGCAGTGAACAAAGACAGCAAAAGATTTAAAAAAATCACAAACAAGTAATCACACTGATAACACACAGATTATGCATATCGCGATATAAGATAAATTCGTTTGTTTTTCCTTTTTATCAAAACAAAACCGATAAGCTAAGCTCTGTTAATGGCACCTACGCGGGCTGATAACTAAAAAAAAAAACCAAAACCAAATCTAGCAGTAAGCAAATCCTTCCAACAAATCTAGTTCTAGTTTACAAATCAATTGAATCCTAGTAACATCGCCTATAAATTAGGTAGACCGTGTTGGCGGGGATCAAAGTAAGCAGCGTTAAAAAAAACCAAATCAAGCAAGTAGGCGTCAACGTGACACGTGCGCGATCACGTGCTTGACCTGGTCGCTTCGTTAACCCTCTCTCTCTCTAGCACACATGTTTAAGGCTTTTCCGTTCATCCCGCGAACATCTTGGCTCAAAAAGTGAAATGGACAAAGTGTTTTTCCCATATTGGAGTTATAAGAAGTCAGCAACTGATCAACTGATAGGAATTAGAGGTTGCAGTCAAACTGAAAACCTCGACATGATATCTCGCCTATACTTAGCTAGAATTCCTCAATGACTGTACCAAAGCGAACACTCAAACAAAATGACATACAAAAGTTAAGCTAGTAGTCTTGTAAATCCTGCAAAATGTAAAATAGTGTTGGTTATCTTCTTCGATTGTTGACTTACTTCAGATATTTTACGGATCTAAATTGAATTGTTCTATAATTTTAACTAGAAAAATTAACGTAACAAATGCCAATTAAATACATCCATAACAAAATCCTTCTATTTTTCACCTAACAAAAGCGATATAGTAATAATAGCTTAGAACGAAAAGCAAGACGATGAAAACAGCTATATGAACGGCAGGTTCATATGGAGGAATAACGATTACCACTGAATCCTCCATAGCATTCACCAACTTATCTCAAACATTAAAACAGCAACCAAATACCAAATTTTACACCAGTAAGCCCAAGCAGTGTAGTTTTTAAACTCAATTCTTTAATGGCAGCAACGCTACAGAATATAAAAGCCAAACGGAAAACCAAATGCCCAGATTTTTGCGCTCCAGAACGGTGGAACAAACAATTCAAACATATTCTTATAAAACGAGAAACGAAACATGCATGCACACTAATTGAAGCTTTATTAATTTTTTTAATGAAAATATTGAAAAAAGCGAGTGGATGAAATTCATCAACAAAAAAAAATACAAAAAGAAAATACACTAGCGCTATAGGGAGAAAAAAAAACAACAAAACAGAATCATTCTGATAAGCAAAGCTACTAAATTGAAACTGACCTAACAAAAAAAAACTAGAGAGAAAACCACAAGAGAAAAAAGAAGGCCAGAAAAGAATCAAACAAAGAGAATGCTCGAAGAAGAGGTAAAAACAATGGAAACATTAATTCAACATGATAAAATACTTTAAATGGTTTTGACATCCGACAGGAAAATAATCTTAAAGAACATAAATACAAACTAAATGAAATAAATAAGAGAAAACACACAATCACTTATGAGGCAGTCTTTTCTTCCTTTTTCTGAAAATATAATCTAAATATCACCAAAATCTTTAACTGTGATTTTATTTTTATGGTCCCGAGAAGCACGGATAATCGACGTTCTAATGTAGGTTATGTTTTTGTTTTTCTGCATACCGGTAATTTTGAATCTCATTTCCGTGTTGTGCTGTAATGGTATATAAACCCTGTTTGCTCTAGATCAGTTGAGGGTTTTTGTTTCGCACACCCCTGTGCGGAATGCTTATCTGTCAAACGTCTTGGAGAACCAAAACAAATACTTCCTTCAACAAAACTACCCCGTGTGGTTGGACTTAGGTAGCCAAATTCACTCAACTACAACATTACTCTCTTCATCGCACCCAGCTAAACCGACCTTAAAATGGCTTTAGTTCGATCTTTTCAGTGAGTAGCGGCTGTCTATGTCCAGCTAGTAGACTGTCACTTATCTCTTCGACTCTTTACGTAACTTCCAGAATTCTTCTTCCTAAGCTGCCGGCTGTTCCATTCTTCGGGGGAAATCTTTTCAACGGCCTCTCGGAAGCAACCGCTGGTGGTGCCTGGGGCCTTTTATCTGCTCGCACAGTCATTCGGAACCAATTTCCGCGGGCTCGAGAAACGAAGCGTGTTCGTGTGCACGGTTGGTGGAAAAGAATGTCCACACTTGCTGGCCGGCGGGTGCTGATGCGTAAAATACTGAAAGGCAGGCATGTTTTGTCGCATTAATATTAAAGTTCCGTTTGAGTGTTATAGTTCATATTGAAGATTAATAAAGTATGTGGAAGTGGTAAACTCACGTAATCGTTGAGGAGCGCCCATTTGTCAGATAGTGCAGGAAAATGATGATCAGGCAATGCCTATAATATTGGTCTTTCTTATAAGGTTCAGTTAACGGAAATGGAGGTGTTCTATCATATTTTCTTTCATTTTAATTCCCTTCATCATCTTCCTTCGCAATGAGAGTGCTTTCGGAAGCACCCTGTGTCGGCGCATTTGAGGGCATGTTTACAATTCTTTGACAGTTGCAACTGCATCATAATAAAACGCTCATTACCACACATTCGCACTCGGTGTCTGGTTGGTGCTGTAACGCGATGGACATAAAAGACGAATCCCAGATCGAATTTACAATAACCAGCTTTAGCACTTGCTGCAGGCTGTGTTTATCGTCGAACGAGAACGAGCATTATTATGACATTTACCTCTGTTCTCTCGCTTCCAACGGCGAGATTACCTTCATGGAAGCCATACATAGGATCACCAATATAGAGGTAAGCCACTGCCGAAATGTAAATAAATCAACTATTCGTCTTCATTAAAACTACTCCCTCTCTATGATTCAAGTTAATTTCAAACAGCAAGCTACCTTCAAAGATTTGCAAACTGTGCTCAGCACGATTAGATGATGCTTTTTGTTTCATTCGCGATTTTCATCGCACTAATGAGATGCTTCAAAATTATCTCGATAACGAAGAAATGGACAAAGAAGATGGCGATGATATTGATCTGTCCACCGTGCAAGAACTATGCGAGCTGGACCTAACCCACCAACAAATAGCGATGGACGAAGAGCACGAGAACCAGTGTAAAGGAAACAAACAGTGCGACAACAAGAGCGCAAGCAACGAACCTGAGCTAGACAACGAAAGCGAAGATCATGCACAGTCCGATGGGGAAAAGCGGACCCTAACAGCTGTAGATTTAATCCTGCAGCAGATTACCGTCCCCCCTAGCAAGTCGAAACGCCGGACCGATAAATCTACCTTGAAGCACCACTGTACCGAATGCGACAAATCGTTCATCCGTCGATCGAACTTGATCGATCATTTGCGGCTCCACGCACAGCTTAAGGTGTACGCATGCGATTACTGTGACAAACGGTTCGTACAGTCTGGCAATCTGAAGTCCCACATGCGAACGCATACGGCAGAAAGACCGTTCCAGTGTAAGGTTTGCCAAAAGGCGTTCACACAGTCGAGCGCACTGAAGACACACATGTTAACGCACACGAACACTAAGCCATACGCCTGCGATGTGTGTGATAAAGCTTTCGTAAGCAGCTCGGATCTGTGTAAGCACAAGCTAACCCATTCCGCCCAGAAGCGCTACCGTTGTATCATCTGTCCCGAGCGGTACTTCACGCAGAAGGTACACCTGCGGAACCATCTGACGCGGATGCATCCGACAAGCAACATATCGCTCTCGGTTGAGGCAGGCATTGTAAAGTAATTGTTTAAATGTTTTTACACACTTGATTAAGCTGCATGTTAGAAAATTTGAGATTAAGTCAAAAAAATAAAAAAAAAATAACGAAACTGTCGAAAAGCAATTCTCTACTGCTCAGCTTTAGTTCCAAAGAATATATTCCTGGAAATTAAAAAAAAAACGAAGCAGTATACATTTTTCCTTTTTCCATACATGTCATCGTTATAGCACGTGGTAACCATGGAAACACTGTTCAAAAGAAACATGCTTTCAATAAGCCGCCGATTATATTAACAGACGTAATCTAATAGCGTTTGATCGGTGAAAGTTGGCAATCGTACGAAAACTGAACGTGAACATTAATGAAATGAAATTATTCAAAACAAACTGCCTTGGTTTGCTACCGTGTCAGCTGGTTCTGACATTTGTCGATTGTGTTAAAGGATTGAATGTTGAATACCTTACCATGTTGTGAAATTTCGGATCAATATTTTTCTCCACACGCAAATGCAGAGATGCTCAAATCGCAAAAAAGAAGAAGCAAAGCCAACCAATTGTACACCTTGTCCGATCCTTTATCATTACCTTTGTATTGTGTTTTTCTTCATATCGTTTAAGATTAAATTACAAAACCCCTAGTAGCGAATCCGGAACGAAACCGGGTTGCAGGTGTCCGAAGTCAGGATCAGAGCTCCGGTGCCGGTACGGTGTGTGGTACCGATTTTTTTTCGCTTTTAACTCGCCACCGCCGCCGACTTCAGAATTACTTCTTCTTCGGCTGCTGTTGCTTCTTCTCCTTCTTGGCCGCGCTAGCCTCACCCTTCTGCTGGGCAGCCGGTTCCGGCTTGCGCTTCGGGGCTTCCTTCTTAGCAGCCGCTGCCGGAGCAGCCGTCTCCTTCTTGGCCGGCTTCTTCTCTGCCGCTGCTGCCGCTGGCTTCTTGCCCTCGGTCTTCGGGGCGGCCTTCTTGGTGACCTCAGGCTTGCTGCTGCTCGCTGCCGCCTTCTTGCCCGCCGTGGCCGAAGCTGCCGCCGGCTTCTTCTCTTCCTTCTTGCCGTCCTTCTTCACCTCCTTCTTGGCGGTTTCCTTCTTGGCGGCATCCTTCTTCACCTCCTTCTTGCCATCCTTCTTGGCGGCATCCTTCTTCACCTCCTTCTTGCCATCCTTCTTCACCTCCTTCTTGGCGGCATCCTTCTTCGCGGTGTCCTTCTTGGCGCTGGCCTTCTTGCCTGCGTCCTTCTTGACAGCATCCTTCTTGCCGGCCGCTCCCTTCTTCGCCGGCACAGCTTCCTTCTTAGTAACCGTGGATTCCTTCTTGGTTGCGGCTTCCTTCTTCTTGGCAGCAGCCAGCGACTTCTTGTCCTTCTCCGATGTCAGCGAGCTGCGCGAGTCGCGGATCGAGGACAGGCGCGAATGGCGGCGCACGCGCTCCTGCCGGCGGCGGTGCGCAAGCAGACGCAAGTACTGTGCCTCCGCCTCACGACGTGCCTCCGAGCGACGCTTCTTGATGAGCAGACGATGTCTCTTGCGCTGCAGCACCACCGGAGTGATCAGACGCTGGATCTTGGGCGACTTGAAGCGCGGCTTCTGACCGTCCTTCACCGGCAGCGGACGCTTGACGACGTAGGTGCGCACGTCATCTTCCTTGCCCAGATTGTACAGCTTGCGGATGTTGCTCGCACGCTTCGGACCAAGACGGCGCGGCACGTCCACATCGGTCAGTCCGGGAATGTCTTTCTCGCCCTTGCGCACGATGATCAGTGCCAGGGCGGACAGGTTCTGGTCGACGATGCAACCACGCACCGACTTACGCTTGCGCTCACCGGTACGACGCGGACGGTAGCACGAGTGACCCTTCTTCAGGAGCAGACGGACACGAGCTGTAATGAAAGGACAGCGGGAAAAGCAGAGCGTATTTAGGTCAAATGATTCACGATTCCATACACCTACATAAAACATTCGTTTGATTACTTACTGTTCGTCAGCACGCCCTGCTTCATCGGGAAACCCTGCTTGTCGTTACCGCCGGCAATCTTCAGGATGTAACCCTTCCATTCTTCACCGAGATGATCGGCGCTGATCTCCGTGCCCATACGCTTGTCATATAAGTGACGCAGCTTGTGGTCGTCCGAGGGGATCTCGAAGGTCTTCTGAGCCCCCGTAGCGGGAAACGATACGTTCAACTGCAAGAGAACAAAAATGACAAAACAATTTCAGTACACACCCTGTTGAGCTTCCGAACGGATGATCAGCATCATCTACATCCGGAGGGTTGTGAGTGTCATGCATCGTAGAGTTATATGGAAAACATCGGAAATCCAAAACGATCGATGGCTGGAAAGTGTGTTTGCATTCATCCGATTGTGATGGCCAGATTATCCGTGAAGTAGCTTTCCCATGTCTAAGTCCAGTAACACCACACACCACGTCCCATCATCATTAGGCCGGGTTCCGTATATCCATTCGTCGCCCCAACCACACCGACTGTCAAACAGTGGATACGACAACGAAACACACCAAACACGCGTTGTATGCGGCCGAACACAATTATTCCCACATTTCGTGGCGCTTCAGCGCAAAACACACGCTACAAATCTAGCTACCGCTTTGCCACACTCCCGGCGACACGTTTTGGTTCCGATTTCACCATATTTCGTCCTAAATTCGTCGCTATTTGGCCATACCTTCATTTTACACGTCTATTCCCATACACTCGAGAAGAGTAAAAAGGCTGTCAAATTGGAGCGATTCTGCCAAGCTGAACACCGTTGCCGACTTCCGTTTTCCGTCGGAAAATGACGTTTTCAGCTGTCAGTGAGTTGACTGCGAACGTACGAGTGCGTTCGATGCTATCTCAACTTATGTCGACAATTCAAAACAAAAAAGATTTACTTTGATTTTTCTCAAAGAAATTAATTAACCACATAATATCACACGCATTTACCACCCTAAAAGGTTTTTGATAAAATAAGGCAGAAAAATACCTTTTGAAGGATTTTTGACTTAACTCAAACTTCAATGGGAACATGTATTGTCGTTTGAAAAAATCGTTGTGAAGCATGAATGATAAGTGAAACGATAGCAAATCCCTGTCCATCGGTTGTTGGTCACTGCTCCTGTCACAGTTCCTAGAACTACAATACGCAATTCATGTGATCATACTTGTCTATTTCTTGATCATATCTCAATCAATGTACAGATAGTTCCCGAGATACGGTATTATTGCGACCGGCGGAGGGTCTCGTACATCCGCGTGAGTCGGATTGCACATTTTTCAGCCCAAATACCTGTTATTTATGTATAATTTGGCTTGAAGTTGATGATTTAAGCTACTGAAATTATTATTTAAAAAGACTAAAACAGAAAATAAGCAAATTTTTCTTTTTGGAATGGTTTAAAAAAAACAATTAAAACACAATTCTACAGGACTCATTGAGCTCTTTCTAGATTGGTTCTTGGGAGGTCATAATATACATGATGTTAGACTGTACACATAGCGAATCTATCAGAGTCCATAATCTATAGGTATTTGTCTTTCCACCAACTAATTTTGTTTATGAATTCCTTAATTTTTATTATAGTCAAACCAATACTCATTTTACTGATTCAATATATAATTTCGATACAAATGCACTTAAAAAAAGAAAATAAAAACAAACGATCGATCTTCATTACGCTTCCACTAACTTCTCGCTTGATTTCAAGTACCGCTTCATCACCATAAAATCTTTCACATCTTTCGGCTGCTTGGCAGGCTCCGGGCCAAAGTTGACCGATTCTTTGGTGGCCTGTTTTACCCGCACCAAAGGACGCTCTACACCCGCTGTAGATTCCGTTCCGTTCTTTTTCGGCAAACCTTTTCCCACGGCAGCACCCTTCGAAGGCGATAATGTTTCTGCAGCCGGTTCGGCCGCTTCGATACCTAACTCAATCCGGAACTCGTGCACGCCGACCGACTCGATGGCATTTATCTTAAGCTTCTGTGCCTTAGTGCTTGTGCTTGGTACATCCAGGGTTTTCGACAGCGTTGAATCCTTCTGCACCGTATCGCCCCCTTTAGCGGCCACTGCTTTCGCCGTTGATTTTCGTTTCTTTTTTTCCTCGCTACCAGCCGGTTCACTACCTTCGTTGGCCGTACCAGCTTCGTCTAACTCACCGCTCTTCTGCTGCTCAGCCGCTTTGCGCTCCTCTATTTGTTGCTTAAGCTTCTCTTCCACGAAGGTGGACAGGCGGAACATGCCGTCGGTGTCGATCTTGTAGCGTAACCGCGAATATCCGGGCGCCCGCGTCACGCCGTGCTTGAAGCGCAAATGCTTTGTTAGAAGGTACCCCATACTATAACTTTTTTCTTCGCAAAGGTGACACGCGTACGTCGGCGGTGGCAGATTATAGTGCCAGCTGATATGCTGATAATGGGCGAAATAAAGTACAAAGTATGAAGCATGTGACAAACTAAATCTCATTTCATAAACTAACCCTTTTCATCGATCCTAACGATCGATAGACAACATTACATCCAAACTCTTCGCAACGGTACAACTTTCCTTCGTGTGTTAATATGTGGGTAATCAGATCCTTCTTAAAAAACGTCGCATGGTCACACTGCGGGCACTTGAAGTTCCTGTGGCCCAAATGCTTGGCGCGTAGATGCTGCGACATTTGGCCCTTGCTGGAAAATCTGACTGGGCACAATTCACACTGGTACGCTTTATCGTGAGATTCCACGTGATTGTGTAGCAGAACCTTGGTGGCATAGTAGCGGCCGCATAACTCGCACTGATACTTACGATCTGTTGTATTGTGGAACGTTAAAGGAGAAAAAAGCCGGATTGATTATACATAATGTTTCTTACTAAAGGGCCGGTGAGGATATAAGAGCGCTTTAAACTTACGTGCAATTTCAATCTGTCTGTAGCAATGGTCGACATATTTATTTCGACATCGAAACGTAGTGCCACAGTTAAAGCACGCAATATCTCGCTCCTGCGTGTGCATTTGCATGTGTTTAACCAAGGGCATCCGATGGTTAAACCTGCCTGCCTCGCAGAGCGACCACTGACATACTATCTCTTTGTGGGTGGCCTTCTTTCCATGCGGAAGCTGATCATCAATATGACTTTTGACATGGTGGAAAAAGTGCAATGCCTTGTTGAATCGCTCGGTACATTCTGCCCACTCGCACCGAAACGTAACCGACCGGTTGCTTATCGTGTTTCGCATCCGGCTGTCGAGATTACAGTTGGACAGCTTCAGCAGCATATGCATGCTGGCACCATATACCTTCAGTTTCGTATGGTATGCATGAAAGTGCACGTGCCCAGCAAAAGTGTAATCGTCCTCGGTGGTGTAATCGCAAAGATCCCACTCGCACGTGTACCGTTCGCGTTGGGTCTCCAGCGCTAGCTCAGCGTGTGATTCTACGTGCAGGAAGTACTTCCGATCGTTCCCGCTCATGAACTTACACTTGCGCCACTCGCACTCGTACTTGTAGCTTTTCCGTATCGTTTGATCAGAGTAATTCGCCAGCCTTATACGAAGGGGAACCTTTCGACCGGAAGAAAGAGATCATATAAGGTACAACAATTACGATCAAGTTTATTCGTGTATGTGTGTGTGTGATAGGGAGTAATTAGTTACCTCAATCGCGTCTAAATCTACGTCATCCTCCGGATCATCACCATGGTTACTCGCTTCCTCTAGATCGTTCAGATCAGCTTCCTCGTATTGTTCTTGCTTTTGGATCCAGAGGTTGATCTGTTCTCGCAAATCGCTGATACTATCTTCTTTTGGCGTAGCTGCTACCGCTTCTTCCGTAGCATGTGCAGAGGTCGCGAGATTTTCCGTCTCTTCTACGGCTTCGAGCTTAACTTTCTTCGATTTATTAAACATTTCCATTATTGTTTTACTTTGACGCTTATTCGCCCGTTTATCCATTTTTGAATCTTTTGGGTTGAATCGATACACTACGGATAGGTAGAATTCTTCTCGAACTGCTTCATTAGACAAAACGCGGTCAGTGCCAAACCAGGTGTAAACAAACAAGCTTGACAGCACGCTCGAACAAGGCTATGCGACTGAATTTAATTTGAAATTATTTGCCCATAGGATCGTTGGTTATGAGTTGCTTTTGATAAAAAACAAAGATTTTTCGAGATAAAAAAATAAGGTATTTGAAAACATTCAATATTATCAATGATATTAGAATAAAAATCGGCTTGCTATTGTGTAATCCACTTGTTCCATTCGACATTCGTGCGGTATCGAACGCATCGCTCGACCAATGTCGACTAGTGTTAGTGACAGCTGTCAGCAAAGATCAACTTCCGTCTTTGCAACTCATGTACGCATCTCGAGTCGCCTTTCGTGTTCTTTTCCGGCTGTCAATTGCGAGGAGGTAAGATGTGACCGTGCTGTTGTGCGGATAATTTCATCAATTTCTTCACGAGTTGTCCCGTTGGCCTCGAACCGAGAATGGCGTCTTCTTGTGCCATTCATAGTTTACTACGAGTGGAAAGGAATTTTGGTGCCTCTTAAACAAGTAATTAACGTGATGCTTTCTTTGCATTTTTTTTACTCCCGCAACCTATGTGCTGCTGCATGATGTGATGTGCGTACGTACGTACGAACGTTTGTTTTCTCACGGCTTACGGTCCTCCCTGGCGTGGTGTGTGTGATTAGGAGACAACCATGGCTCCGAGATACGAAATGTGTGTCGGCCTGAACAAGGGCCACAAGACTACCAAGATTAAGCAGCTGCAATACCGCGGTGACCGCAAAGTCAAGGGAATCCGCCCGTCCCGCCTGAAGGGTGTAAGTATTCCGGAAAATCGACCTCTCCTTTATCCTTGCATGTTCGGTAAAGAGCATTGGCCACAATCTACCATGATGAAATCTCCATTAATCCATTCACAGACAGTATGCATTTTCCTACCGACCGCAGGCTGGCCAACGTTCTGTTGGTTGGTTTCTGTTGGTTTGGTTTGCAAAATCGTACCCACTGGTTAAATCTTGGTTCTGACATACTTCAGACACACAAACAATTCCCATATCAATGAGAAATGGGCGAATAATTAACTAAAATGTCTGCGCTTTTTTCTCCTTCTCATCACCATCTCCCCGAACAGATCCAAACCAAGCACACCAAGTTCGTGCGCGATCTGGTGCGTGAGGTCGTCGGCCATGCCCCGTACGAGAAGCGCGGTATGGAATTGCTGAAGGTGTCCAAGGATAAGCGTGCGCTCAAGTTCTTGAAGCGACGCCTCGGCACGCATATCCGTGCCAAGAGGAAGCGTGAGGAGCTGTCCAACATTCTGGCTCATATGCGCAAGGCCGCGCACAAGTAAGCCACGCGACTGCATCGGCCTTGTGATGATGCGTGTTTGTATAAGGATTGAAACATTCTTGAGGAATAAAAACTTAAGATCTTAAACCACAAACCTTCACCGTTGTCCGATCTGCTTTTCTTTATTTGTATGTACAATTACTGTGCCTTTTTGTGTTTCTTTCTTTTTAAAATTTAAAACGCCGTATGGCAATCTTTAGCTTAAAGTTCAAGTGCAGTTAAAATGGATTAGTTTAATCTTCAACTTTACCAACATATCTTGAACCTGCTGGTGCATGGTACAGTGAATAGTTTTATTCGTTCATTTGAAATTTTACATCGAGCACATAATGGTGTGAGTTTCATGTAATTTATCCATTTCTTTCCACCGCTTTCACTACTCCCTAAATGCCGTTAAAGGTGCACAAATCATACCACAGATGTTAAAACATAAATGTTTCTTATTCTGTTACTGGCTCGCTCGTGTGCTGTGTTATGAATTAGTAACAATGTATTCCTATCTTTCTGTCTTTTATCCTCTTCAAATGTCTTCAAGAAATCGGGTATCGGATTTGGTTTTTAATGGTATGGGAGGGGTTTTGTTAATAATGATTTTAAAGTTCATGTAATTAAGATATAGATAATATTCTCTCACATTTGTTGGTTACATCTATCCTTTCTTTAGCACACGTGAGTTTTTTCACTTACTACTTATTCCTTACTTGACACTCTGTGGTGGGATGTGCATAAAACAAAGAAAAAACAAGAACGAATTGCACATACATCCCCATCGCGAGCGTAATGTACTTTACGTTAATTCGTTTTTTAGTGTACATTATCCATTAGCTTGCGGCTACCTTATAGCAATAATGGGTGTACAGGAGGAGTGCCGGTAATAATTTTAACGCTTCTGATAACTTATGTTAACCAAAACCGATTGTTGTTCATATTACTTAGTTTTCATGTGGCGATGCTGTTTCTGATCAATCATAAAAAGCGGAAAAGCGCTCGGGATTTGCAAAGTAATGGGACAGAGCGTTAAGGAAGATGGGGAAAGGACCACCCCGAAAAGCTAAGCCATCTAAGTACATCAATTTCATTCGGATGGAACTTGCAAGCCAGCATAGAAAAACAAAAAACGAACGATAAAAGGCGTTTACTAGGACGAGATTTACCCGATCGGTAGGTACAGAACAGTGCGGAACAGACACAGTCAAGGTATGCGGAGTGGAAGGGAAATATGAGAAAAGTGAAATCCATGCGCCAATTTTAATAGATCTGTTTAGCGATTGACATAGGACAACACGTACACGCACATACACACACGCACACACCTAGCATATACACTTTTCACGAGCACGACGGAACCTTTTTGGCGGTACCGCAGGAGCTACATTGTTCTCTCGTCGAAGAATCCCCGGCCACGTGGGTCTTCACGTGTGCTATTGGAACATACTAGCCCAGCCGAGGAGAGGAGGGAGTGCTTTGCTAGACTCGGGTCGAGGGTCACATATTCACTGTTCCTGCCATCCTGCAGCCTATCCGCAACCACGCGACGAAGGGAAAGATAGGCTGTGAGGCAGCATCGCATCCGAACGGTTGTATGCGCGCTCGGTACGTTTTGTTCAATAGGGGCTAGAAATGTAGATAACGGCAAATACAAAACGGGAGGATTTTATTACTTAACCAATCGAAACGTAATCTAATTGAGGAGGTGGGTCGGTTGCACAAATCACAAAAAGGTTCCAGCAAGAATAGACATTGTTCCAAGGAACCAGTTGGAGGAGTCATGCAATATACAAGTAAGAACAAGTGAGAAAATGTAGCTTCAATATGTAAAAAAATTGCAATCGAAATGCAAAGGTTGTCATTAATAATAAAAAGTCTTGTGGAAGGGAAATTCGATAGCTATTATATAAAGCGAAATATAGTGTAAACATTAGCTACAATATATCCTAAACGGAATATTTCATGCAAACTATATAAAAAGGGTCTGGCTGCTAAACGAAAAAAGAAATCAAACAAAAAAACCAATCAAGCCCTCTTCATTTGTATCTTTTGTTCATTGTGGTGAGTTCTTTATTTGTGTAATAGTGTTTTTTCTTTATCTCGGTCACGTCATCGTAAATCTAGGATAAATATAAATCATAAGTAAAGTTTCCATAATGATGAACTACGCAACATCGTTTTTCTCAACACATCCTGTTTTCAAGCGACGTCACAATTTTAATCGTTTGCTCAAATTAATTTCATAAACATACATTCAAACACTCACACTACACCCATGCATCTATAGGCACTGCATAACTCGCTTCAGGAAAAAGGGAAACTTCGTACTGCGCATGGATTTATGTGCAATATACAAGCTAAACATTACGTTGGATTTGTTTTGCGTCTAAACTAAATTAATTAAATCTTTTTTGCGCTCAAAGGTAATTCAAACTCAACTGCGGAATCGTTGCGTAATAAAGGAATGGAGGGAAAACCCCTTCTCCAATAATGATCACATAAAGTTAATTTAAAGTTTACATGTTCCAGGTAGAGTGTGTAACGTGAATTAAATTTCATTTCTCAAAATTAAATTCCAGTTCAAATTATATCCTCTTGCACGATTTGGTTAAGTTACGGACTGGATTAAACAGATGACTCCTGCACGCACGTTGTTGCAATTTGCTTTGATTTAACTTAAAGTATTATTTGTTTTAGTAAGAACGGTCAGTGCTTGATGGTTACGATACCAGAAAGTGTTTGTACGGCCGCACCAGCAGATGATAGAATGGATAAAAAAAAGCTGTATCATCCATTCGAACAAAAAAAAAGAAAACAAAATACCATTCGAGCCGTAGCTACATGTTACACAAAATGTTCTTCTAACAAGTAGCAACGATTTTCATATAACAAAAGGAAATAAAGTTACGCGCGTGTACGAACGCTACGCTGGAGAGAAAAAAAGTAAGGCACTACACTAAAAGGTGAATGGTTCAGGTCAGGTTCAGAGTCGAATTATTGTTACTACAAAAAAATGTAACTACTAAAACATCTAATACCGAAACAGAATAATCGGAAAGTAGGAAGCTATAGGCTGTCGCAAAGAGACAGTATGAGTCGCGACAGCTTCTGTTTATGATGTTTTCGTATGCTTTGGGATAGGGAGTCTTTCCGCCCCCTCCGTAACCGGCAAGATGATATGCTACGCGGAAGGAAAGGATTCGGAAATAAATTGGACATTACCCACTGGTTCGGGGAGGTTTCAAAGCATACGAATTTCGCGGCCAGTAAGTAAGGGACAAATAATTGAAGGTAGTGCTGGCAATAATGACAGTAGTACTTAATGTAGTTGTAGGAGTAAAAGTTGTAGTAGTAGTGGTGGTAATAGTAATAAAAACAACGATTTTGTTTTGTTTTTTTTCTTGCAGTTTAGAAGTAGCAATGAAAGTAGTAGTGAGGATGAGGAAAGGGCGACGCATCAAATGCGCCCACCCCACTAGTACCTGTTCAAAGTGCTCGAAACGGAGGCACGTGCGGCACCGGCTGCCGCATCCCGCACGATCGAGTTGCTCATAAACTGGCTCTGGAACTCTTCACGTGCTTTGCCCATCGTGAGCTTATCGCCCGAACGGTAGATTTGATGTATCTGTAATGTTAAAGGTTAAAGAGAGATGGTGAAAAGAAAGTCACATCGTAGGGTGGCCGTCGTCGTTCGCCTATACTTTACCTTGGTCAGCATGAAAATGTTACCCGCAGCACAGGTACCGTAGGCGAGCGCTATGCACATCAGGAACAGACCAACTACGACGCCCCAGCCCGAGCTGAACTGACTGACGGCCATGATGACGCCGCACGTGCCCGAACCGGGGAACCCGATCGTCTGTATGGTGGTCACGAGCGCTTGGAAGGAGAAGATGAAGAAGAACATCATGAAGTTGAAGCTCGAGTCCGTTTTGAAGGCCTTGTACGCTGGACGATACCTGAAAGAAAAGGGACGGATAGAAAAAAAGGTAGATATGCGTTAAGATAGATACACTTTAACAATAAAAATGGACCAATTAAAACATAAACTAATGTTTGCTTACCAGCACATGAACGATGCAGGAGTAAACAGCACGGCATAGAAGATGCTCAATCCGAACGTGCGAAACTCGCCTGAATGGATCAGTATGACCAGCCCGCCGAGAATGTTAACTACCATCACGAGTGCATAAAACATCCAGAGTTTGTAGAGCCGAGTGACCGTCTTCTGGAATTCGGACGGAATGTCTAGGCTGATATCGTGGTAGAAGCATGGTTGCATCGGACAGAACGATGGCAACGGGGGCCAATTGTTCGGTTGTCCGTTAGTGCTGCGCATCATGTTCGCTTCCCGGCGCTCCAGTTCGCGCGTCTTGCGCTCCAACTCTTCCTGAGCACGCTGCGAAAAGTAAAATCGAGATGATAAACAATATAAAGATAAGCATTCAGCGATGTTAGCCGAAAGAAAAGGTATATTGTTTTAATACGCTATTTGTATTGTTACTAGCTAGCGAACAAAAGGTGAAAAAAACGAAGCGAAATACATCTGAACTAGGATGCAGTTCCATGTTAAGTTGTGAAATGAGAATGCGTTTTTGATTGATTGGGACCAATGCCAGCACCTAACCGAAGCATGAAAACCAATCAGCAGAAGAGTGAAGGAATCGGAAATAGTGAATTAGTCATCTCACAAACACGCTCACAACTGGTACGCCGTATGTACGGTGCTCGTGCGTTGCGTTGGGAATTTTGATAAGGCACAGCGGCAATTGTTTCATACAAAATTGTCACAAAGCGCGTCGAAAAAGTTAAAGAAATTGACGTTAGCTAAGAGGAGGGAAAGCAAATCAAAATTCTTCTTTCAGTTATTGATAAGAGTTGATTTTGAGGTCATTGACAAAAAAAAACTTCAACATATTTTTTGGATGCAGCTCGTTACAAAAAAAAAAAATGAAACGAAAATTAGGGCAAATTAAAACAAGACAAGTGCTAAGGAAAACACTCAAACATACCCGAAGATTCTACGGTTCGTCGGAAAAAGATCGTCGAAATACCGCACCGGAGGGATCGTCACCGCGAGATTGTCCATATGCGTTTGTGCCGTTTCGATAAAGGGGTTGTAGAAGAAACACCACATTCATGAGTTGATCGATGAAAGATGTAAGAATATTATGGAAACCGATTAGCCAATATTCGTGCCATATGGTACAGAAAGGCTGTGCACGAGACAGAGTTGGTGCAGCGAAATTTCGGGGCGCCAGATGGTAAATGACCTATGAAACCATTCTCTCTAACCTACCTCGAGTTCAGCGGTGGAGATTTGTGTCATTCCTTCCGGCTTGCTTCCGCTCGCAGCCATTGCCCCATTGCTGTTGGTTTGAAACTGTGCGCCACTCTGGTTGTACACCGGTGGGGACTGTGTGGATGGATGCAGCGTAGCCGGCTGGTTCGCTCCACTACCATTTCCCAGTACATTGCGATCATTATCGAACGGTCGGTAGTCGTCGAGGGTCTGTTGCAAGCTGGTAGTGTTTCTCGTGATCTGCTGTATCGATGGATCCTGCATAAGATGAACGACAGAGACAGAGAAAAAAGGGAAGTATTATGAATCGCCGGCGGATTGCAGCCCGGATCGAATTACCCACGACACTTACCGCAAATGGATTGTCTATCTCGGGCTCGCCGAACGGATTGTCGTTCAATCCTGCCATTGTGGTGTGTTCAATACCACCGCACCGTATCCGTGTACCACTTGTCGAGCTTCACAATCGAACAATCTTGGCTGCGTCACGTCTCTACGTACGTATCACCACCTCACTCCAATCGCAAACCAAAGAAGGTGGGCTAGTTAGTTGAGGAATAGAGAAATGCCGAGAGATTAACGAAGCTTCCTTTGGATGTTACAACATGGAGCGTCCTAAACGCGTGGGATATAGGTGGTTGTGTGTTTCCCAATTCTGGAAGAACTGTGCCTGCTTGTGAGCGTACAACAGAGGAGGAGGAGGATAACTTTTCCTCGTACTGCCCACCAACATACATCCAGCTACGTCATTTGACTCTGTTATCACTGTGCGGCACTTGGTATTATTGTAGCTTTGTTTAGCACATAAACACAACCCAATAAAAGCGATACGCTGGCAGGATGGTGCCTACACATAAACTTACCTTAACGAACCACAAGATGGGTGGTGGAAAATATAATATCGACACCTTTTTGTATGTTTTTTCGCTTAAGCAGCTGGAAAAGCGAAATCCACTGACTCTTTCTTTTTTTCTCTTGTTTCTTGGCTTACTCATCCACTTGACAACTTCAATTTTGTGAGGATTCGCACATAGTGCTAGGTGGTGGTCATCTGAAGAGACAAATTGTGAGAAATTGTTTTGTAATTTTGAGTAGATTACGAAAATAAGCCATATAAATATTCCCGATAATTTACCAATCATGTTAAATTATCGATGGTACGAACCCAACTGAAATATTTTATATTTCCAATAGTCATTGCAGTACATCTACTGTAATTAGAACATTCACTGAAACCGTTCGAAATTATTAAAAGCCAATCATAAAAAAAACTAAATTGTCACAGCTTCAAAGAGTTCGTTGTAAATATGGAGTAATTTCAGTTTATTACAAATTACACGTTTTCATAAATCCTCTTCTCAACAAATTACAATCCTTCTTCATCATCATCGTCATCGTCGTCGTCGTCGTCGTCCTCATCCTCATCATCGTCATCGCTATCCATTTCTTCGTCGTTCTGCTGTGCGGTGACAGATTTTGATCGCCGTTGTGACCCGTGGCCCATTTCTTCATCCTCCATGGGAGTGTAATCGTTATCCTCCTCGAATTCCACTTCACCTTCGAGCGCTAAGCTTTGGCCAACTTCTACATCCCGGCACTGAGCTGCCTGCAGTTCTCGGCGAATTTCGGGAGTTATTTTTGGATGCGATTTTTTTCTGTAATGAACAAATATCGTTATTAAAATTACAGCTTTCCACAGCTTGTTTTTTGGGCACACTTACTTCAACAAATGTAACAAAGCGTCCCGCTGCTCGGAAGAAATGTCGTTTTTATATCGTTGAGCAAACGTAAGCAAAGCTTTATGCCAAAGTGAGGGCAGCTCACGACTGTCCTGCTCAAACTTGAGAAAATGAAAAACGGCTGCATCGACTACACGGTACGGCAGTGCGTATCGCTTGTCCAAAATGATGCGAATAAATACGGAACATGCGCCAGAATATTCCATTTCACATATTTTCAGCAAACACGCTGCCGTATGCAGCACCGGAATGGACGTACAGCTGATGACGCTACCGATGATGATTGCCTCGCGCAGGGTACAATCACCTGCCTCAAGCAAAGGCAGCACGATACCCTTCATAAAGGCGGCCGGTTTGAACAGTGCCTTCTTCAGCGATCGGTAGAGATAGAAATTGAGCCGACCGTATTCGGCCAAATCATCGCGCACACGTGGCAACAGCACAAGATTGTAAATACGCTGTGCCATGTGCTGGGTAAGGCCGGAGGAGAACAATCGGGTCGCCTGAAACATTGCAGCCGCACTCCACTGCTGTGGTTCCGTAATGTACAAAAACTGTTCCCAGTTTCGCAGCTTGGGGATAAGCTTGAACGCTTTTGGAATTTTGCCATTACGGTAGCGCTTCAGCACATCCCGCACGCCCTTGTACATCTCGCGCACGTTCGAGTCGACTTCGTCCAGCTTCAGTGACGCATTGTCGGAGAATTGTGTTTGAATCTCGGTTTGCTTCTCTGTCATTTTCTCCAAAATGATATCGGCCAGGGTACGTGTTTTGGTTCCATCTCTGTGAACAGTTTCATGATTAGAAGTACACTATACAACACAAACAACGACAGGTATTTCTTACTTGTTTTGAAACATTTGTAGCGCACGCTCATCTTCTTCGCTGATTTTGATATCATCAAACAAATCTTCTCCATTTATGTCATCTTCCTTACGATCTTCCAGATCTGACTCGTCGGATGATCCTTTATCTAGAAAGCGAACTGAAAGCTTAAAACACAGCCAATCCATCGGTATCGGTCAGCGAGACGAACACATTAATCTTACCATCCAGTCGATGTCGTTTTCTCGCTGAAGTTGATTCTGCCGGCGTCGGCCCAAAGGAGTTGCCGAGAAAGTTCAATTCCGCTTGTTGTTTGCGAGCTACTTTTAAAATTTTCTTCGACGTTTTCGAATCAACATAGTTGCTTTCTTCGGCGCGTAGTCGAATTTTCAGTTGTTTAGATTTCTTTGACACACGGCCTTCGTTCACTTGCTCCTCAAGGAACGATTTTGGTCCAGCGATCTTCTTTATACGATGTGCCTTTGATTTTCCCATGGTTTTTTCAATACAAATGCTATTTTTCTGTAGGAACACGACCGCAGCACCGCAAGAAACAAACGCATGAAAACAAAAACCTCGTGTGAGAAGCTGTCAAAAAGCATGGCACGTGTTCATAGAAAAGGACTATGCTTACACAACCGTCAAATGTCATTACAGATTTGTTTAAATTCAAAAGATCAAAATAATTTGTACGTTAATGGATAGTATCTGTAAAAAAATCAAGATCGTTAAATTACAATAGAACTACCCATCTTTGAAGAATTTTAAAATATATTGGTACTACCCCAGGTATCAATAATGGTCTGTGTTATTTTTTAAACATGAAAAATTTAACACGTGGTCTTTCAATTACTATTGCAGTAGTTTAGACGCGTAAATCAAGAAGACCATAGTTATGTTAGATAAAAAAAAAACTATGTAATGAAATAAATTATACTAAATCATATTATCTGAAAACCTGTTTAATATAACAAACCACCACTAAATGTAGAGCAAATCAAACGGAAGCCTATTTCAATTATTTTGATTTGTTTATTAATTCTTTTCACAATCGTGTATCTGTGTGTTTTCTTTACGGAAGTAAAACTGACTTTATATGAAACACTAATCGACATAGCAATTTGATGCACGGAGAAGTGAAGTGTACATGAAATAAATACCGACTCTTTACTGACTAATGCAAAATCGGTCCACGTGCTCGTGCGCTTGGCTTGTGGTTTGGCCTGTATGGGCATAAAAAACACATAATTCCGCAACTGAAATCCAATCCTCCGAGCCTTTTCGATGAGCATCGGACATCGTTTTCATGGTCGCCTTTTCTGACACCCATGATAAATTGCAATACACAAAGTAAATCAGCTTACAAACTATACACAAACTAACTAATAAAATGCAAAACAGGAAGAAATAATCAAGTTACAACGAGCACTTAAACTTAACGGAACCTCGCGTGCATACAAAATACCTCATACATGCGCTCCTGTTTGTATGTGTGTATTGTGTCTGTCTTGCGCACATGATTTCGTATTCTGCGTATGTCCTAAATTACGATTATTAGTTTTCATTTCTAATCAAGATGGCACCCTTCCTAAACTAGCAACATCACACACCATAAACAATCGGTCTACTGTATCGACCACACACGTAAACAAACGTTCTCACGGATCACTCTCACCTCGTTATGCGCCTGTCCATACAAAGCACAAGGTACAACCGGATCCACGTTAGGACACCGAAGGAAATCCTTTTCTGGCGCTCTTTCCCATTCATCTTACGATCCTACGCCCAACTGCTGTTCTGCGCTTAACAAAGTCTGCTTCTTTTGCTTTCTCCTTACGATACTATACTAATAAGTCCTAAAAGTTTCGACATAATCTACATGTTCTTCAAACTGTTTACCAAGTGCTTTCGCGGCTGGAAATGCTAATTTTCTTCTTTTTTTGTTTCATATTTTCTGTATAAGTTTAGGTTGCTTCTACCTTTTTTTGTGTTGTGTCTATAATCTTGATGCGCCTGAGTCGCTCAGCAAAACGTTTCTTCGCTTGAGCCGATTAACGAATATTTTTTTGTTTGCTTCAAAACATACAATTAATTGCAATTTATGTAATTGGTTCAAATCATAGGACTGTTGTAACGGAAATCTCCTTTCCTATTATAGAGTAGTGAAAGTGGTGAAAGTGAACCAGATGCAAGAATACATTTTGCGTGTTCTTCCTGTATATGTAATTGTTGCCTGATATCGAAAAGCTCAGTTGGTGTGGTTTGTTTTTACAGTTTTGCGAATGATCGTGCCGGCTCAGCATAACTTGGAAACAGTTTATCTATGGATTGGTTAAATTTAAGCTTTTAAAAACCAACAGTCCAACACCCGTTTGCTTACACTGCCGTATTCCATCTAGCACACACCTGTTGTGTTTCCCACCCTCACCCTTCACTGGATGTTAAATCTCCGTGGTCTCTCTATCATACTGTCCATATTTTTTCGTCGTTAACTCTTCGTTTCAGTCTACTTGGCAAAACTAAAATATGAAAAAAAAAAAAACACAAACATTACTACGTTACATCGTTATTTGCGCATTTTACATCGTCATACAAGCCGATCTTAACTGAAGTTGTAAAATCATTGTCATTTGCCACGGGCGTATTCAGTGTATCACTTCAACCCGTTTTAAAAGTCAGTTTAAAATACTGTAAAATTACTACTCTATGCTGGAGCTATCATCCTAGACAAAGACGTGTGAAGAGTGTCGTTGTAACAAAAGAGAAAAGAGCAACCTAAAACCTTAAAACCATTGAGTTGTTCACAATAATAAAAAAAAAACACATTGCTATT
Organism: Anopheles christyi; assembly: GCA_000349165.1. Taxonomy (NCBI): domain Eukaryota; kingdom Metazoa; phylum Arthropoda; class Insecta; order Diptera; family Culicidae; genus Anopheles; species Anopheles christyi. Next base: position 3,886 of record KB678202.1, on the reverse strand, counting down.
GCTGATGACAAGATACAGCCCTAAACTTTCGCGTTTCTTCATTCTTTCGTTCGTGTCTGGCTGATTATAGTTCATTCTTAACTACTAAGGTTTTAATAGCTTTGTTGTTTTTTTTTACATTTCACACTCCACCCCCCTTCTTATACAGTAGTAAATTGACCCGAAAAATGCTTGCTACTTTGCAAATATCTCCTGTCTTCTTCTCCCTTTGCGGAATTATAAGGTCATCGATCCGGTTGTGCATATTCTATGCTTTATGTTTCTCCATTTGCGCGTCTAAGTAAACGCACTAGACTGATTGGATGAGCTGTTACTTATTAGAAATTGTTTTGCTGACTTTCAAAGGACTAAAATAAAATAAAAATGCAACATCGGCTTGATAATTGCAACGTCTTTTGCTTTGCATTCGAACCTGTTGAGCTTCCGCATCATCTCGAAACATTGATTGTTTTTATCATGCTTTCTTTATCGATTTTTTCTGAACTCTCCCAATATCATTCATGGTTCGTTCACTTTGAGCTAAATTATTCCTATTCCTGCAGAAGGGTATTTCTCTGTGTGAGGGACTAATCTTTCAGTGACTATTAGAATCTTGCCTTTAACCTCAACCTCCGCTACCACGTATCGATTGACATTTTAATACCTAAGAGCATCATCACCTTATGCTGAACATAAGTGTCCCGACTTTCCATTAATTGTTGATTTACGATTTCTGCCATTTGAAAAACTGGTTTGACTAACAGCTAAACTACTTTACTTTTGTGAAAACGATCATTTCTTCCTCTTTATATCTTTTTTTCTTCCACTTTTCGTTTTAACCTGTTCATCTATTTCCTGTTGTAACTTTGTAATGTTTTTTTAATGTTTTATTTATAGGCTTAATATAATGTTACACGATACACATGCACCTATCGCTGTTTTGAATGTAATGCTTTTGCAACGAGATTTCTTGCGTTTCTGGGTTTCTTTCATCAACTATGATTAGAATTTGATTTTTTTCGAGAATTAATTAATGCATCATCATATTTAATTACCTGGCTCCTTCTTCCTTGTCTGATGTGTAAGAAGCGCTCGTAGTGGTTATGCGTGTTTTTTGTTCGTGTGAGTGTTTGTATTATCGTGTGTTGGGTGTAAGATAACCTATTACTAATCCCGCACTAACGGTCTCTGTAGTCTCTCATCTATCGTGGAATTGATACATACGTATGAATGCGCTGATACGCTTAATTTATACTTTTAAGATCTATATAATTTTTTCCTCCGTTTTTCTTAACGTGATTTGGTATAAAAATTTCTGTTTGCATTCTTTATTTCTATCCTCCTAACTTCCATTCCTTATTTAGCATCATATTGTTGGGGCCAACATACATACCACTCAGACTACGTATTATTTGGAACATATCATTAAAAACTATGCTTCAAAGAACAACTAAATACTCCAAAGGCAACAAATAAGCTAGATAAGAAAACTGACTGAACTGAAATGATATGATACTAGTGGTGCTAAATGCTAAAAGGGATCACTACTCTATTAAGAAAAAATAAAGACTGTACATATGAGGCACACAACAATTTGAAATTATCGACTTTTGTTTTGAATTGAAATTGAATTGAAAATAATAAACTTCAAACGAAACGAAGCGAAGCAACAGGTGTTTGTGTTTTGTAATTGTTTAACTTCCTACGACCACTAAATTATTTAGTGCAATTTTTGTTTTTCTCCCCGAAACATTGTAGGGTACAATCGTGTTGCTCATGCTTAATCTCTCTTATTTTGCCTAATTTGTTTTCATATATTGTTTGTTCATTAAAACGTTCCACCGTTCGAATTTGTTGTTCTTGTTTCAATGTTTCTCTCATAAGTCTTGAAATTCTGTCATAGAGTAAACCATACGCACAATGGTTTACTACACTGTTACGTTAGCTAGCATTTTGTATGACTCGTTTGAGACTCTGTTGCACGTTGCCGCTTGCACGTGTTTGTCACCACGTTTGCTCCATTGGAGAAATGTGTCTCGATTGAAATGGTTCTTCAAAAAACTATTTTCTCGTGTGTTCCTAATTGTGTGGCCCTTCTCCGTTTACTTATGTTTGGCGAGTTTAGTTTGAAGTTTCTATTGTTTCTTTTTTTTGTTGATAGAGTAAAGAGATCATCTTTTTATATTTTTTTTAATTCGAGGTTTCACTACTTTAGCCTGACAAGACATTAATTAATAACATTAACAGTAAAATGTATCGCACTCCGTTCGAGTCTTTATCCGCTTTTATCTTTTCCTCTTTGTTTGTTTTCTATATACATAAGAGTTGTGACATTTCCTCTCAACAATAGCTGGTGTAAAAATTGAGTGTGGTTTTATTTTTTTATTTTTTGGTTCAATAGATTTTTATGCTTTGCGTTCGACTTAATGCATGGGATATCATAACAATTTGATATTTTTTGTTGTTGTTTTCATTTCATTCGTCCATCTACAGCGTGCGCTCGAGTTTGGCCACAATCCTTTTGCCCGGACAATACAACATGTCCTGACATAGGTAAAGTATTATTTGCTTTCTGTATATTTCCTCGCGATTCTTGTTCCTTGCGAGGGCTTATTAAAATTTGGATTGCATTTATATTCCGTTTATTTTGCTTTGTGTTTAACTTATCTCACTATTCTATTGCTGGTAGGACTGCTTTCTCAGAACCGTAGAGAATGAGCTGGTGTCGTCCGAGTTACGTCGCGTTGCGTACGAGCATTGGTTTTTGTTCGATATCGGATCGGAAAATGGGTATAAGATATAAGAACGCGAGTGAAAGGTAAATGGATTTGGACAAAACATCCTAGGCTGGACATAGAAAAGGTTCGGGTGATGCCAAACGAGACATCTACGATACGCCACCAAGAGAAACCTGCTCTCTATAGTGCCTACCGAACGCGACAACCCACGCTCCAATTTGAGCGCTATGCATCGAGTATATATTCGTAGTAGAAGTAGTAGTATTAGTAGTAGTTGTTGTTGTTGTAGAATGGGGATGAGTAAGTTGAACTTAAGCTGCATAAGAACAAACTTAAAAGTCAAACCTTTCTCACAATTCTGTGACAGAATAGAGATCGTTATTGGCTTGGAGACCGCCCCGCTGCAGCGAACGGTAGTAAACGTTCGGGTTTTTGCTGCTGGCCTGCGTTCCGTGGCTAGAATCATGATGATACTCGTGGCTGGTTCGATGATGGTGACTTCGTTCGGTACGCTCACTGTGTCGGTCCGGATCCTTTTCCCGCTCACGATCTCGGTCACGATGCTCTCTGTCGCGGTCCCGGTCTCGGTCTCGTTCTCGATGTTCACGATCTCGGGTTCGTTCGCGATCTCGGTCACGGTCACGGTCACGATCACGGTCACGGTCACGGTCACGATCGCGGTCGCGATCCCGATCACGGTCTCGGTCTCGGTCTCGGTCTCGGTCTCGATCACGATCTCGATCGCGATCCCGATCTCGGTCTCGTTCACGGTGGTGATCACGATCCCGATCCCTTTCCCGTTGTTCTCGTTCCCGCTCGCGCTGCTCCCGTTCTCGCGTTTCGTTGGGACGTGTTTTGCTGAGGATGCTCTTCGGTTGCGGTTGATGTTGACCACCACTGTTTGTGGAGCCGAACGAATTCGATTGACCCTGCTGTAGGTATTGTTGTTGTTGCTGTAGTTGTTGTTGTTGTTGTTGTTGTTGTTGTTGTTGTTGTTGCTGTTGTTGCTGTTGTTGTTGTTGCAGCTGTTGTACTTGCTGCGCTTGCTGTGCCTGCTGCTGTTGTGGATAATGGTGATGATGGTGATTTTTCGGAAGCGTCTGATAGTTCGCTACTATAGATCCTCCGCCGGTTGGTACCGGCTGTGCCGGACCGGATGACGAATGATG
>KB678201.1:0-76567 GCA_000349165.1 Anopheles christyi | reverse complement strand
TACATTGCCTCAGTGTAACGCTCTGCTGATTATCAAAACTACTGTCCAGGATCAACCCGTTCTATCCTGACCTGTTTCTTATGGTACTGGTTTGTTAGGAGGAAGTGTGTGTGTGTGTGTGTGTGTGTGTGCTTTTTCCTACCCGGCACAACAACATTGTTCGATGCTTTCCAGTTATGACACGAAATAGTTTGCACACTGTGCATCCTTTTGTACTCGTTCATGCGAAACAGTTCATCATTATCATGCAAGGGCGAAGGAAAACTATTCCACTTTCGATCGGCAAGCCAACGCAACCGGATGCAGGCATATGGGTGTCTGTTTTCTAACAATATATACATAGTAGTGCTCCCAACAAAACGCCACATTCCCACGATGCTCGTTTTGTGTAGTTCCCCTTTTTTGCTGTCTTCATTTTGGCTTGCCGCAAGGCTGCTCGAAACTCGGACACGTATGTGAGTAGGAAGAGAAACGATGCATGTAGCGAGTGAATAATTAAAAAACTTTTCACATTGTCTCTCGTGTTCATACCACGTATGTATAGTGTTAAAAACACGTTTGATTTTCTGCACTAGAAATTGTTATTTGAGAGAAATACTCGCCCAGATATCACTTGTCTCATGAACCATACTTGACTATAAACCAATATAGGGTATAGGGTTTTCGTAAGCTTTCGAAAAGTTCAGCGTGAATTTGTTTAGCTGTTACAAACTGACAAATTTGTTCTCTCTACGCGATCTCAAACGCACTACGCCCAACTATTATCGTTCGTGCGGATTTATTGACCTGTTGAACTGATACCACTCCATTTGCAAACGAAATGCACTTTTCCATGAAAACCCACATTTTCGAGTGATTGGGATGTTGAATATTATTTTTTCCTTCAATTCGAATGAACTCAGCGAGCTGAAAAGCCTAACTGCACATGCACAACATTCAGCAAATATTGTTTCAACGCGGGCAGGATATCACATTTAAACAATCGACCTACTTAAAACAAACAAATCCTGAACAACCACGTGTATAAATAAAATCCAGTCAGCCAAACCGATCTCGAACAATAAAAGCTCCACACATATGTTCACTCACATGCACTTCACGATGGGGACACACTTCAGTGTGCCAACATGGCTTTGAGCTTAAAAAAGAACCATTTCTCTGTCTTTCCTTCGGTTCTGGTAGCTTCCACCAAATGAACCATATCCAAACCCTCTGACCCCCTGTGTCTCGTTATCAATCAGAGCTCGCGCTTTTCGGTGCGAATACTGCTGCCAAGCAAACGGCCTAGGTCTGGGGGCAGTTTTGGATTGTAGCAGCACGAAATATTCACTCCCCTGCGGCGGCGAGCATTTGCGCAATGGAAAATGTCACAACATAATCGTAACAATTGAGTTAATATTTATGATTTTCACGGTTAGTTAAACCAGTAGAAATGGGAATCCCCTGCTCCCTTTAAAAAAGACACCTGAAGCACGTGCCCTTGCTACGGTTTGCCCTTCCCAATACGGCGATGAAAACAACCTTCATTGAAGCACACTCGTATAAAAATAAACCAAAGAATGCTTAAAACATCATTTTTCTCACTGCTGCTGCAGCTGGGAAGCAACAGGTGTGTGGTGCAGGTGAGAGGAATCTGTTCCAAAATCTGAACTCTCGTTGGATCGTATTCCACGTCCCCCCGAGGGAATGACGACGATGCTGAAGTATGAAAAAAAAATAAACCTTTATCTGTGGTTGGCAAAAAAGGGCTTGTACAAGTGCAAAAGCATTCTTGACCGTTTGCCATTCCCCGACGATGCTCGCGTGACCGAAACGGTCGACAGGAACGCTTGCTTTTATTTGCTGGCTCGTTCCATTTTGGACACATTCCACCGACTGAAGTAAGCTGCTATCCGATTTCACGCGACTTTCATGCGAGTGAAAATGAGCATCATAAACGGCTTGGCGGTAGATGAGACCATCGAGCGATTTGGTCAGGTGTAGCAGTATCTTCAAAGAGCACTATTATCAACGTACCTTACATACATCTTGTTGAACATTCTAACCCTCGATCGATTTGGCGTTATGCATCAAGAAAAAGCATTCACTAATAATGATAAAAAACACATTGTTATCATTCCATTTAATGTGGGCTACAGAGAAAGCGATTTTTTTAAGTGACTATACTTTCTGCACAGAAACGTTGCTCTGTAACTGTGTGCAACTGAACGGCAGAGACATTAAACCTCAGCTGGCGGTGGATGGAGAAGCAATTTTCCACACTTTCATAGTACTCGCACCGCAAGCCACGATCGGTAGCTGTGGTACGTGGGGAACGCGGTTATAATTCAATCAGTCGAGGACACATTTTAAAGCTATTGGTTATTACTGTGCTTCTCCTTCAGGTGGCTCTGGGCACGTTCGTTTGCGTGTAATTGAACGGAAACAGGTTGTGCAGGCGTCGGTTGGGTTGTATCGAGCGCCGCTTGGTGTACATTAAAAGAAGAAGGTTTAACATACACGTGAAAGCTTTTTAATACTAGAAGCAACAATGGTGTTTAAATTGAAAAACAGGGCGACAACCTCTTTTAAAAAATTGCAATTAGCAATTTGTTAAACGTTTTCCGTGGGTGAGCACCCTGCAATGGCTCATTTCGCCCATAATTTATCGGGTGTAATTTAAATTGACATTATGGAGGTGCCTTGTGGTTGACCGCATGGAATCACACGACATTGCCCAGCACACGGACGGGTTACAGCGTTAAAAATGGGCATTAATACCCAACATAACAACATCAAAAAGGCATTTCAACCAGAAAAAAAAACAACCCCAACTACATCGATATATGACGGGGGTTACAACAAGTCGGTGTCGGTCGGTCGGTAAAATCGTTCTACCATTCGTGCGTCATAAAAAGCAATCGTCATGTTCGGTTCGATTTTTCGCCTTCCGATGTTGTTCATGTTTTTTTTTTGTTGCTGGTGAAAAAGCGTTGAAAGAAAAGCAACAACAGTGAGCTAAAGTTTTTGCGTCGTTCGAAGGGGCAAACACTCTCTACCGTGGGCAGAAGCAGGGAAATAATGAAATCACACATTCAATTATAACCTTCTACGGTTATTGGACCGTTAATTCGCGGACCCATTTCCCGGGATTGAGGAGATGTTTGTTGAAAAGCTTATCCGGTACACACACACACACATACACAAACATACACAGTAGCAGAAGTTTCGAACGGAGTTTAATTTCATTGTTGCACCCGGAAGCCGTGATGAGAAAATAAAAATGCAGCAATGCACACCGACTTTTGTCCATCTGTTTGCGTCTCTATGGCCTTTGCGAGCTGGTAGCAGTACCAAAGCCATAAGCAAACCCTAGAACCGGAACAGCAATTTCTCGCCCTTCGGTGTATGTTTCGCTGGCCGGGAAAATTTATTATCAATTTGTTTGCAATATGTTGGCGCTGCCACTGGGAAACCCAACGCGCGCCCCGAGCACTACATTGTGCTGTAGGGAAATTGGTTCGCCGAAATAATAGTCGAAAAAAAACTGTTGAACACGATGTGATTAAACTGGTATGGCGTGGAAAGCTAGCTGCCGAATCGCTCATTACCATGCAACGCGGTTCGTTTGTTTCGGTTGGGGGAAAAATGAAAATGGAATGCTTCTGTGTTGAGGGCAAAGGAATGCACCCAATAAAAGTGTCCAATCATCTTTCAATGTGCAGGATTGCAATTTTCTCGTCGAATGCAACTATGAGAATCCACGGACAATCCTGAGAATGATGGTTTCGAGTTTTGATGAGTTTTCCACGCAATATTGCACACTACAACCGGGTTTGGTAAATAGCTTTGGAAAGAAAAAGATTTACGGTAAATTAAATGCACTTCATTAATGCATGTACATGTGAAACAATATTTTTGTTTCAATATTTTCCACGCTCAAAAGAGAAAATTTGATTTAAAACAACAATTAAAATTTACACTTTGAAGCGTTTCGTGGACATAGTCAATTGAACACTGTATCTGGATACATTAATTTATTTACTTGTTATTTGAATAAAAAGTAACCTTTGCAGTAGTTGTACAAGTTTCAATAGCAATCATAAACCTCATTATCAGTCCGCGGAAGCTTACTGCAGAAATAAAAAAAAAAAAAAGAACAAACCACAACCATCGTGAATGATTGATCTACAAATACTGCCTCCCGCTCGTACACCTAATCGCCATGCCAAATGCGTACCAGCTGTGTGTAGTGTGTTGAAATTACTATCTTAATAAACGATTTTCCAACCACAAACACTGATTGAGCCAACTGATTGTGCCAAGGCGCAATCATGCGTCAGCAGTGCACAGCAAATATTGCATCAAAATTAGCTCGTTTGATGCATTTCCGCTGCGCTTTTCGAGCTGGGTGTGAATTTTGGCAGCATCATGATTTAATTTTCCACCGAGAGAGAAAAGTTAGCAAACCATCCCAGGAAAAGCCAACCGGTACGCGGTTTGCATCACGCTGGGTAAGGGGGAAAGAAAAGGGACCGTGGGTGGGTAGGACAACGTGTCACAACAATGCTCTCGTAACCATAGGACCAATTAAATGTTATTTACGAAGAAACGAGTGAACAAACAAGTGAAGAAATGGCCAATAATTTAAAAATATACAAAATGAACAATAACCAACACGGCGAAACACGGGGAGAGGGAAAAGAAAAATCGAAAAGGCGTTGGAGAAAATCAACCCGATAATAGTGCGAAATGTCCCGGCTGATGTGTGAGTGTGCATTCACGTGTTCGTTGTTTAATTAGAGGAGCAAACGCGGAAAAACAAGCGAACCGGTGCGAGTCCCGTTTACCGTTTCACTTGTTCAATTTGCGAACCAAGTTAAAACAAAAAAAGCAAAAATGTTTCTGGTAGTAGAAAGCATCAGACACGGATGAAAAAAAAAGCAAAATATAGGCGGCACCATAGCTTAATAAATGTATCACCCGAGGTGAGAGAAGCAGCAAAAACGAAAGAACACTCATTGATATAAAACAAAAAGAAAAAAACTCAACAAAAACCATGTGCAACAAAACTGCATACAGCAAAAACAGCAAAAGAAAAAGCAAACAGGGAAAGGAAGGATGGCACAAATAATATGGTTGGATCGGGAGTGGAAAAAAGGGAGAAAGCATTAAACACGTGTACATTATAAACATATCAGCAACAGAACGCCCGTTAGGAAATAACGGAAGAGAAAGACAAAAAAAGAGAATTGGTGGAAAAATACATTCCTTGCCACGTAATAGAATGGATTCCAGAGAAGTAAACAGCATAACGAGCGCAAAAATTCGATTCAATATTTCAGGAGTGTGTATGAAAAAAAGGGTTGAATTTACAGTGGAAATATTTTCCACGCTAGTAAGAAAAGCATGATGCAATAAAGTGGGAAAAGCAGTGAACAGAAGGTAAACAACAATGCCGTTGACGGAAGAGAGTGCATCATTTTGCTACATTTCAGTGGCTACTTTGTGGAATGGAAATCAAGGGAGCATTTATTGGAATTTGAAAAAAAAAAAAAATGAGTGTGTTGCACCGCCTGCTATGAAAGTAATTTTATGAATTTAGTGTTTGTTCTTTATGTGCTTTTTAAGTTCGACGTGTTGTCTGTGGCGTTAATATTTTTTTCTTGAAGCTTTTTTTCATCTCGTTGGTTTGTATCCTTTAATGTGAAATTTAAATTTTCATACTCTCTTCCATTTTATTGCAACATTTACCAGAGTTGTGGTGCTACAGTTGCTGGTAGGTGTATGCGTTAGCAACTATTTGCATCCGTTGGCATTATCGGAATCAAATTAAATAGGCAGCGAGTTCAATACCGATTTATCCTGTAAAATGCCACCGTCACTTGGGCAGACACAAAAACTACCACCCCATGCTCTTTGGCAGTTGGTGTTGTTTGGTATTATGTGGTTCATTCTTTAACAGTTTTTTATTACATTTATATATGTGCTGTCTGAATGGTAAAGATGTCGGTGTGGAAGGTATGTGGAGGCTTATCCTAGGGATAACCGGATTGTTCGTGGGTACTGATCCATTCGGATTATTTCGCTCCGGTAGCAGGTGCCGGTCTGTGTCGATAAATTATACACCCACGTGTCCATTTTCCAATTTTTTTTCCTGCAAAAACCGAAAAGAAGATTTTTTTGTTACTGCTAGTGGGCAGTTTCCGGGAACATTATATTGTCCAGTGGCAGTCCCGCGGGGAACAGAGCAAATTTAGTAGCCAGTTAATCGACCGCGACAATGATGATATGCGTGCTGGTTCCTATTGTTGCACGCTGCTGGTCACCCATTATTGATCAAATGGGCAGGGGCGGGGACTAGAAAGGAACAAAAAATGAGGAGCAAAAGCGTAGCGTAGTATAGTTAAATTGATAGCGAATACTCCATTTCCTGAAAGTGTAGATTAAACTTCGTAGCTCTGGGAGGGGGACGCGCAAATGATGTGACTGAGTCTTGTAGAACCGCGAACCACATAAAAGGGATGAGGAAAATGGGTTTGAATTTTATTAAACGATTCAGAAAATCTGGATTGAAGACCACTTTTTGTACTACTACTAATGGCTACTATCAACTACTACTCACCTATGGATGTCGAAAAAGGATTCGAATGGAGCTACACACTTGAAAAAAAGAGAGCCAAAAAGAGGGCAGAAAAAGCCCCAAAGCGTGTAATGGATTTATCTGGGTTTGTTATTAACGGAATAAAAAAAACCTATTACTAAACTATTATATACGGGAATAGAACAAAGGCAGTAAATATGTGGACTTTTGGAAAAGTGAAATTCAGAAAATGTACGCAGCCGACAAAATTGGGGGCAGACGGATACATAAATGACACATGGTATGGATAAAATCGAATACTCTCGTTATTGTCGCGCGTTAGTTAGGAAATTGTAAAGAATGGGTACGGAAACCCCCGCACACGTGAAGAAAGGTTGGCGGTGTTTAAAATTTAATCGCAAATGTTACATGTTCGTTGAAGCGAGTGAAATGGTTCGAGCGTATTTAATTGGTTTTTCAGTTTCTAAATATATATATATAACTTAACAAATATATATATATATACAAACAAATGAAAGCTCGTGATGGAATTCTTCAGAGTACTTGTCGCACATTTCACTATTCAAAAGCAAGGAAGGAAAAGGGTAGAAAGCGAAAACGTTTCTGCTGGAATAGCATGCATGTGTACCGTGTTTAGACAATTCAATAATTTTTATGTCATATTTAGGATGCCAAATAAACATCATCAAATGGAGCAAAATCTGTGTTTGCATTTCAGTATTAAGTATTTAATTTTATTACACCTTCCTTTCCGAAAAACTCACTCACTAAGCGGTCCATTTCAAGCAGCGAGTGTCTTGGTGCGTACCCAAACATCGCACACAGCAGTATCTCGTCCCGCAGGCCGTGCACGTGTAGCAGGAAGGAAATCCACAAACTGCACAAAAGTGGCGCTCCGGCAGTCGCGAAGGTGGCGCAGCGGCACTGAAATAGTTCGGCGGATCCGGTCGCTGCTGCCGTTCCTCATCCAGCAGCTGTGGGAACGTTTTACGATACTTTGCCCGATAGTATTCGGCTCCTTTCGTGCGTCGATTTTTCTTCTTGCTTGGCCCACTACCGTCTAGATTGTCGCTGAATTTGGGGACCTTCTTCGACATGACCAAATCTGCATGGGGATCTTCATGAAAGTTGTCCTGCTCGAGTGCTTCCAGCGCTTTTCGTGCGCGCCGTTGTCGTGCCGCATCGTCTAGGATGCGTTTTTTGTCCGCCTCCCGGATACGTCCCGATTCGCGTCCTGCCATCTTATAGTGTTTGAGATTGATTGTTTCTATGTGGAACGGGAGTGTGTGCTACGGCTGGAAGAATACAGTTTAAGCTTCTTTCTCGTGCAACGGGAAGCTGATGCGGTCCATCAAATCGTCCACTCGAGCTTGCAGTACTTCGACGATTTCGACCGAAATGAAAAGGTGCTTCTCGTCTAGATCCTGGATGATGAACTTTTTGCCTAGTGATTGCGTTTCGTCCAGATGTAGTAGGAACTGTTTCATAGCAGGATCGCTGTGCATAAATGATGAGCAATTGTTGATTACGATGGACATCAATCGAATGAGAAAGGTAATGCTTCTTACCATTCGACGAGCACGCCTTTCATAACATTCACCATTGCTGAGTATTATGATTAGATTTATCAACGAATGCCCGAAAAACTAATTATTTCACCAAACCTACTGCATTGCCAGCATTGTAAACAAACCGCTGGCACAACATTGTCGACAGAACGATGCGGTAAAGCGACAACAAGCAGGAAACCGGGGTTAGATCAAGTAGTTTGCACGCCGCCATGTTGGAAATTACTTTGACGTGACGAGATTGTTCGCACAAATCAAACACGTTACAACATTCAAAATAACTTGCTTTGTAAAAGTTGTACATTTATTTGATCGAGAATTTGTGAATGTTATAAATCCCGCAAAATGAAAATGTATGTACAATTGTTTAATATTGTTTTTAGCATGCATTTTGCTATCTGCGCTCAACTGTCAAAGTAGTCTGTTTTTCATCCAACCCAGCACTAACTGCTGCTCTGCGCTTTTGACATCCGCGCAAAACGAGCAATCAAAATTATTCTCATTCGATTCTCTCGCGGTTTGGTTAGGTAACATTAAAAATTTCACACCATCTCACTTTGCACTCGGAACCGGGCTGCAATCGTTTTGCTAACTGAATCCGTTCTCCATTCAACAGTTCATCTTCCAGCTGAGAAGGCTGAAGATTTCCGATTCTTCCAACCGTTCGTCCGTCTGCTGGTGGTCACTGAACAACACATCGACTCACTTGCCGCATTTCGCATTCGATATCGAGTTTTCCAGCATACAATAGTGTTGTAACCATGGTGCAGTACTCCCGTCTGCTGAACGTTCAGGTACGATAGAAAGGATCCGGAAAAGAGGACCAATTCATTGAATATTACTCCAAACGTCTCTTTACGCACGCCGCAAAAGCTGTTCAGTTTGATCAAGTGTATGCGTGTGTGCATGTGTGTGTGTATGTGGTTGCGAAAAGTAGAACATTGGCCCCGAAGAAAATCGTTCCTTCATCGAGCGGGCTGGTTAGATAATCGATCCGACTAAGAGAAAATTCGAGCTCTTCTTAACCTCCCTTGCACTCTTCCCATGCCATATGGCCAGCTGAAGTGATGAAGGGAAGGAGATGATGGAAGATGTGTGAATTTGTGTATTGCGTTTGTGTGAAAACGTGTGTGAAAACGGTTTCCACGGATTTTAAATGGCTCCGCGTAGGAACTACAATTAAACCTCAACTCGACCTCCCACCCCTCCCCTCTTTAAACCATCTCGATGGTGTGGGTGTTCTTATTTTATCTTGCTTGGTCTGGTTTGGCAAAGGCTTAAGGGATTCCTGATAATAGAACATTATGGAGTGGGCTTTGATAATGCTTTTCTTCTTCTTTTTTTGAGCACGGTAGCCCTATTCGGGCATCTTCCAGCGTGTGACACGGAATGACGTTTCTTCTTGAAAGGAAATGATAAGAAACGTAGAGCCGGCCTTTTTCCACACACATAAAGTATCAATGAATGCAGCGTATTTTGGGTACCATTTCAAGGCCATCGGGTCCTTGTAAAATGTCATCAATACCAAGAGAGTGCAACCGGTTTGCCGAGAAAAGAAGGAACAAAAGCCGGGGGCAGTATTTCCTCCTAGATTGGTTATGTTGATATTTGTGTTGCTTTGCACGTTACGGAACGACCCCGAAAAACCCGCCCATAGCCTCCCCTTCATATCACGTGCCGGGCGACGATCAAAGTCTCTCCCACACAGACAGCCTATCTCGCGCCAGTATGGTGTATTTTCTATTTTTGTTTACCTTTCCACCATCACGCTCGTGAGCGCGGCGCGGCTGCCTTGCTTCTATTCCGGCGAATGTTTGCAATTTGCATCGATCACGTATTGCGCTGCTTCTGGATGATTCTTCTTCCTCTTCCGCTGCCGGTCAAACAAGCTGATCGTGCTAAAACGATCGAACACATCCGCCGAGGTTAGGGCAGAGCTGGTTTTTGTTTTCTACCAGCATCGACATACTGATTATGCTTATCAAAATCAACTGTCTATTCATGGTTTTTTGTTGCGTTTCTATGCAATTCTTCACAATAATGTAGCTCATGTACTCTGGAACACATTACCGAATGATTAAAAACAATTTTCTTCCGTTCCCTTGCCTTCCATAGGCCCGCAAGGTAGCCCGGTACGCTGTTGATCTGCAGGAGCGCCAGTTCCATGCATCGTGTGCCGCCGCCTCCAAGGTCGCGCTGTCCAAGTTCGACCAAACTGTGTACCTTCCGTACGAGAAGCTGCAGAAGAACCTGGAGGTGGTGAAGAAGCGCCTCGGACGTCCGCTAACTCTTAGCGAGAAGGTGCTGTACTCGCATCTGGATAATCCAGCCAAACAGGACATTGAGCGAGGCGTTTCCTACCTGCGTCTGCGACCGGATCGTGTCGCTATGCAGGATGCCACCGCACAGATGGCCATGTTGCAGTTCATCTCGTCCGGCCTGAAGCGCGTCGCCGTCCCGTCGACCATCCACTGCGATCACTTGATTGAGGCTCAGATCGGTGGTGAGAAGGATTTGGCTCGCGCCAAGGACATTAACGCAGAGGTATACAAGTTCCTGTCGACCGCTGGTGCTAAGTATGGCGTCGGTTTCTGGAAGCCCGGATCCGGTATCATCCATCAGATCATTCTGGAGAACTACGCGTTCCCGGGTCTGCTGATGATCGGTACCGATTCCCATACGCCAAATGGTGGTGGTCTTGGTGGACTGTGCATTGGTGTGGGTGGTGCTGATGCGGTCGATGTAATGGCCAATATCCCGTGGGAGCTGAAGTGCCCGAACGTGATCGGTGTAAAACTGACGGGCAAGATTAGCGGCTGGACTTCGCCGAAGGATGTCATCCTAAAGGTGGCCGACATTCTGACGGTGAAGGGCGGTACTGGTGCGATCGTCGAGTACATGGGCAACGGTGTGGACTCGATCTCGTGTACCGGCATGGCGACGATCTGCAACATGGGTGCTGAAATCGGTGCCACTACCTCGATCTTCCCCTTCAACAAGCGTATGGCTGATTATCTGACATCGACTGGCCGTTCGGCGATTGCTGCAGAAGCTGGTAAGTATCAGGCCAGCGTGCTGACTGCGGATTCCGGTGCCAAGTACGATCAGGTGATTGAGATCAACCTGGACACGCTGGAACCACATATCAACGGACCGTTCACGCCCGATCTGGCCCACCCGATCAGCAAGCTGGGAGCGAACGCGAAGAAGAATGGATATCCGATGGACATCCGTGTTGGTCTGATTGGTTCGTGCACGAACTCGTCGTACGAGGATATGGGCCGCTGTGCTTCCATTGCTAAGAACGCCATGAAGCACGGTCTGAAGTCAAAGATTCCATTCAACGTGACCCCCGGATCGGAGCAGATCCGTGCTACGATCGAGCGCGACGGTATTGCAAAGACATTCAAGGAGTTTGGCGGTACCGTGCTGGCTAACGCTTGCGGACCTTGCATCGGTCAGTGGGATCGTAAGGATGTGAAGAAGGGCGAAAAGAACACGATCGTCACGTCTTACAACCGTAACTTCACGGGTCGTAACGATGCCAACCCGGCTACGCACTGCTTCGTCACGAGGTTGGTAGAACGCCGTGCAAATATTGTGTTATGCAATGTTCAAATTTCGATAACTGTTTTGATATTTCGTTTCCATTAGCCCGGAACTGGTGACCGCTCTGTCGATTGCTGGCACGCTGAACTTTAACCCCTTGACCGACGAACTGACCGGTACCGATGGCAAAAAGTTCAAGCTGGAATCGCCGTTCGGCGATGAGCTGCCCCAGAAGGGATTCGACCCCGGCATGGACACCTACGAAGCACCCCCATCGGTGAGTGATAGGATGGAGTTGGGCACACGCTATACAAAACGCCATGTGATTATGCTGTTCAAAGTCCTTCCACCGGGCAGAACTATAACTCTCCCTTTCCCAACGCTAACTCTTTCACTCTAATCGCGTGGCAGTTGGTCTCTTATCTTATCAGTTGTTGTCGGCGAAGCGCATGGAGGCATGTGCCGAAACGCCCTACCTTTACTAATGCGGTCGGAAGGAAATGTATTATATGGGTCATAGTTCTAATGGTATCTCTGTTTTCTCATTCTTTCACTCGGTTTCCTTCAGGACGGTTCGAGCGTGAAGGTCGATGTTGATCCTAAGAGCCAGCGTCTGCAGCTGCTTGAGCCATTCGACGTGTGGAACGGCAAGGATCTCACCGAAATGACCGTCCTGATCAAAGTTAAGGGCAAGTGCACCACCGATCACATCTCGGCTGCCGGTCCGTGGTTGAAGTACCGTGGCCATTTGGATAACATCTCGAACAACATGTTCATTGGGTATGGGTTGCACGAATTGTTTTTATCTTGTAAATGAAATTTACTAATTGTCCTCTTTTATCGTGCCCACAGTGCCACCAACATCGAAAACAACGAAATGAACAAGATCAAGAACCAGGTGACGGGAGAATGGGCCGGAGTACCGGATGTTGCCCGCTTCTACAAATCTAAGGGTATCAATTGGGTCGCTGTTGGCGATGAGAACTACGGTGAGGGCTCGTCTCGCGAACATGCTGCTCTGGAACCGCGTCATCTGGGTGCCCGTGCCATCATCACCAAGTCTTTCGCCCGTATCCACGAAACGAACCTCAAGAAGCAGGGTCTGCTGCCATTGACCTTCGCCAATCCCGCCGATTACGATAAGGTAAGATCGAGTAGAGTAAGAATGAAACAGATTTCAACGGTGCTGCTACTCATTTCCTCCCCCAGGTCCAACCGCACTCGAAGATCTCTATCCTGGGACTGAACAACTTTGCTCCCGGCAAACAGCTGGACTGTGAGATCAAGACCGACGGCAAGGTCGATAAGGTTAAGTTGAATCACTCGTTCAACGAGCAGCAGATCGAATGGTTCAAGGCGGGAAGCGCTCTGAACCGCATGAAGCAGATCGCGGCCAATAAGTAAGGCGTGGTGCAATATGGTACTTTCCTCAGTACACCTTTCCTCACTCCCAGTCATCTTCCTCGTTACGACCTACACCATCGACAAAAGGTCCACCAGTCCCCAAAACTAGATGCGGTGGCAATCGGTTAATCAAGTCGCGACAACTATTGTTTGGTTCTACAGTCAACGAAAGTCCACACGAGCCTTGGTCCGGTTCGTGTCTCGTGTCTGGAGGGACCGTTTTGTGTGTGTGATTGTTTATGAATCAATTAAAACCTGTTGTTTGGTCGCGCAGCTTCGGTTTGCCCGCATTGTATATAGAGCATGATAGTTGATCCCGACACGAGGCGTAAATGCAGACCCGATAGTCATACGATCCCACGTGATCCCTTAACTGCTACTTATTTTCGATCCTGTACTAGCGATTGCATCGTCAATTGATTGGTAGAGATAATGTTTACCTCAAAAAGATGTTTAGAAACATACGATAAATTACCTAAGACACTGGATGATGATGGTTTATCCATACTTAAGAACCACAATGAATGCAAACTTATCGGTTAGATAAAAAAAAAAATAAATGAGTGTGTGTCGGCACGTGTCACTGACACGCGCATACGTCATTAGCAAGTATCTCTCAACCTAACCCGGATGAAGAAAAAACTTCGATCCATTTTATGCTTTCGATGCTTTTCATTGCGCAACGGATTGAGTGGCAGCGGACTTCCCGTTCGTGTCTTTTCTTTTGATTTTCTTTCCAAGATTCTCTAGACAATAATTATGCAAGCATGCAGTTTTGAGTAAATAAAAACGAGTATAATGAAAATAATGTATGACGTATGATATGATGTGAAAAATGAAAGAAACAACCAATTAGGGAAGATTACATGTGTGTTCGAAAATTGCATAAATTTCGGGTGTGCGCTAGCAAACTAAAGTTCAAGTTCAAGTGAAGGCAGATTAGTTCCGCCACAATTCCTTTTTGATGCTGAAATTCTCCCTCGTGTGCAAAAACTCTTACATTACGAACAATTTTAAGTAAAACTATCTCGGTGCAGTTTCAACCTATGCTCAAGGTGAACGTGTACAAAAGACAGACAATTTTAATGTTACAGGAACGGGTTTTTATTCGTACGGTGGGATGGAGTGAGTCACGGCGACTTAAAGGCTTGACTTGTTGCTTCATTACAGTTGATTGATTTTGTTGATTTTGATTTTAAATTGACAACTTTTTTTCCCTTTTTTAACATCACTTTCCGTTTTTCGTTTTAGGCCTGCACATTTATAACAAGTAACATAACACAATTTGGTATATTTGGCTGCGATTAAACATGTGTCCGAACATACTATCCATCTGAAATCCTTCTGTGATCACACCTGCACTTGTACGATCTTATCCAAAGAATCCTCCGAAGCCGCCGGGATAACCATGGCCGTATCCACCATGGCCGCCGTATCCACCATGACCGCCGTATCCGCCATAGCCATGTCCGCCATAACCGTAACCATGACCACCGTGACCGTATCCACCATATCCACCATATCCATGTCCACCGTACAATCCATAGCCACCACCGACGCCCGGATATCCATGTCCATATCCTCCGTATCCTCCTCCGAGTCCCGAATATCCATGACCGTATCCTCCGTAGCCACCACCGAAGCCCGGATATCCGTGCCGCTTGGTACGATCGGCACTCGTTTCCTCCGCCGACACGAAGCAGCACAGCACCGCCAACACAACACACAACACAATCTGGACCTTCATTCTGGGCACGTGTTCACTAGCGTTCACTGGTCCAAGAGACGTTTCACACCTGTTTCTCTGTCACGAGACGATTGCTGGATAACGTGTTTCGTACGGGTATCGTATCTTTATATATGTCGCCACACGGCTGAAGAAAATTTGGACTGTTTATAGTGGTGAACTGGAGAAGGGATGAAGTGAACTGTCCAGCAACGTTGCCATCTCGGCGGAAACCGTCTCGCGAAACAATTCGCTGTCTGCAAGGTCGCAGCCACCGGGTCGTCATCGTTTGCGGGCAGAGGGAAAGACAACAGCTCCCAGGGCCGCCCGACCTTAATGGTGGGAAAGACCGTACCCACACATTAACAAATCTTCGGACCATTGCTACGGCTTGTCGGGTAAGTTTTGGTTGGTAAATTTACTCCAAAAATACACCCTCCTTTGTAGGTGATGGCGCAACGCTCGTGCAGCCCTTTTCGAAGGGAAACAACCCGGGCATGATTGTAGGTCAGTGTGATCGTCTGATAGCGGAATCGCGTCTTGTTTGGAGGTGCGATTTGTTTATTTGTTTGCAATGCTGGTTGCTTCATGTCGTGTTTTTATTTTCAATTCTTAAAGTTCTTAGTGGGCTTGGTTTATTGTTTATTTCGTGACGAGCTTTATTTTCGTCAACAAATTCAAATTCTAAATGCTATTACAAAGCAAAGGAACGCTTTATCTGAACGTGAAGAACAACACACACTAACCAAACCCAAATAGTGTACTTTATTTTGATATCCACAAAACATGCTTCTTCGTAGGACGGCAGACAAGCATAAAACATAGCATAAGACAAATACAAAAAAACACACAGTCACACATGAAATGCATAGGCTTCGTTGCACCCGCAGACTAGCAGACAGCTCAGAATCCAAAGTTGATCGATAATCCATTCCTTTCCTTCCGCTCCCTTCTTTCCTCACTCATCTCCATCGATTCAGCCTCTCCTCTCTGTCCACCACCATCGTCCCGTCGGCTACGGCTGCTTCCTTCCGGACACACAATTGCACCGAGCGGTGTGTCTATCGTGATGTTGGGCGAGTTGAAATTAAGCTGCGGTCCACCAACATCCACCCCGACACCGATCGTCTTCAGTATGCCGCCTATGTCCAGGTTCCGTTTGGCCCGCTGGAGGTCATTGTAGTTCAACTCGGACATGTCCTTGCTGCTGGGCGAGGGAATCATTGGGGCCCGGTTCGGTGGTAACGGTGGCGTGGGAATCGCATATCCGGTGATTGGTAGACACAGACAAAGCGCACTCAGAACTACACCGGTAAGCATGATGATGACTTGTCAGCCCCAGGAGATAGCTTGATTTAACTGGCTTTATTCCAGTACTAAACGGTTTTCATGCCAAAGTATGATATCGTTGGGCGATTTTAATTGTGCCGAAAATTGTTTTGTTGTTTCGTTGCTTCATGTAAACGATAGTTCCAGTCAATTAGAGTACACTTTGGAATACTAGGTGCCTATTATCCACACTCAAATTTTCCAATAATTAGTTTGCTCCAGTAACTTCGTCTTGGAGTACGTTGGATAAACTTTAGGTTAAACAAATTGTTATTTAAAAGCCGCTTCTTAAGAGAGGGATGTAAAATCCCAACATGCAAATTAAAAATTAAATTCCCCAGCGCCGTCCCTAACCGATGTCATTGATCTTGACAATGGCTACGGTCACATGGAAGCATGGCTCATTTCCTCCTGCCACGAGGTCACTTGGCTTATGAATGGAGTCTCACACTGTACGATGACGCATTGACTCATTCACGATTCGTCAAACAGACGCGGACTGTTTACAGCTTTTCCTTTGAAATACGAAGACACCTTGAATGTGTTTAACACGTGTTAGGCAATACGGCCATTAAGAAACTTTGTGGAACAGATTTAAAACATACCAAAACTAACATGGTGTTGGAATCACCCTGTGAGTGAGATAAATTACGTGAGATGGGATGATCTGCTCATGACGCTCGATCTCACTCGGGCGATGCGTTTTAGTTTTGTTTGCATGATCGTTCATATATCTGTTTCATAGTTTAATTCTCTCGTGCGTGTAGGAGTATAACAAGCAAAAGATCGGTTCGTGATTTGAAGTTTAACTATTCGTGAACTAATTACTCATTTAACCTTGCATGCATATCAGGTTTTGGTTTTGTTGAATCATGTTTATTCACATTCGAGAGTGTGTGACATAAGATTAGGCATAAGTATAAGTTTAAGCATTTTGCAGACACTTCAATACACTACAACATCAATTTGTCCATAGGAATTGTTCGCTTAACCGTGTTAACCGATAAGATTTGGTGCAGTTACCTCTAGGTTAATCTTGAAGCAGCTTTCGCCCTGTTGATGAGAAACAAATAAAGTTGTCAGCTTCCTCCCAGTCCTTTACTGTATAGCGTATTATACCTTATCATGTTTCACAAGAACATCGACAATAGAGCGACCCTGTGCCATTAGCAGATGGTGTTTATACTTTTCCAAGCTATACGTTTGACTTTCATCGGTACGAATTTCACTAGCGGCTACTGGGCAATGATCCGGTACACCGAACATGGTAATGATTTCGGCAGCTTCCTTGTTGCCGGACGCTTCTTCCAGATTTGCACAAATGTCAACCGTTTCCTTCAGTACTGGCAGTCCGTTTTTGGTGATCGTAACTTCCATCTGATAACAACGGAAGACAATCATAATAGGATGAGCAGCTTGCAGTTCTGGAGTTTAAATTACTTCCGTAATCTTACCTCAGCCGTATTGAATCCCACGGTGCGAGCGGTAGCTTTGGACATTACTGTACAGTCCTCCATAAGTCTGACGGTTGACTTGGGATCGATAGTAACAATCTGTCCTTCTCCGGCACAATTTTCGATACTGTGGACAATCAGCTCATAGCCACCGTTCTTTAAATACATGAAACATATATGTTGATCACAGGAGATGTAAATAACTTCTTACAAGATCTTCCTTACACAAGCTTTTGCTCTTCTTGAGTGGCACAAGATAACGAGCCCCAGAAACAAGATTACACTCCAAGCAGAATTCATCGCTTCTCGCTGCTATGAATTGTCCAAAACTGCACCAATGAACTAGTGAACCATGGTACCATTTCATATTTATAGCACAACTGCATCAACGGTCCTGCGTGCATCATGCCGCGATGCAGCTACTCAATCGTGTGTACATTTCCGGTGTAATTAAGTGCATCGGTTCTTATCGGATACGGGGTGCCGTTGTGGGGTTGCAATATTATTGACCGACTATGAAAATGATCCAGAAAAAATACGTGGTTTGTATGTTGACCAGAACTTGTAGACTAAACTTACTGACTGTGTTGTTATTTCGTGACTAATTGCGATCACATGGTGTAAAAATCTCGATAAATTTCTGGAAATCCATTTTCGCTTACTAAGTGACATGTTTGCAATTAATGAGGATCAATGACTTATTAATAGCTTAATACTCTATACTGATATACGTTTACTCTTATTTGTTCAGAAAATGGATGGTTTTTTTTAAAAAGAAGATTACCTAACCTATGCCAGACAGCAATTGCCAGAAGCTTGATCAAATAAATTATTGAGCTCTGTTTTATTTTAAGGCGAATTAATTGCTGCAACGTTTGTATAAGTACTCAGTCCTCTATCATGATTTTGTGCTGTCTAAAATAGTGAGGGTTAAAGTGGTTAAAGTTTTTATTGCTCTTGTCTTGATGTTTTACGCACATTTATCGTTGTCTCATTTGGAAATTTCAACCTCCAGCTTGATGCAGCTTTTGCCCTGAAATGAAAACAATACAATTTAAACATTTATTTCTATTTCTTAACCCCTTTTTACCTACCGTATCGTGTTCCAGGTTGAGTTCAACACCTAGCGAACCTTTCATAATGCCCATCATCTTCTTGAAACGCTCCATCGGTAACTTTCGGTCGGGATCGGCACATATTTCATTCTAAGGAAAAAAAGAAAACAAAATAAAACTCATTCTTATATTATTCTGGACCGCAATCCTTAATCCTTCTCGTCCTCTTACCGCACTCTGAGGACATACACCCCCGGGCAGGAAATCTTTAACGAACGGAATCTTTGATCCCATTTTGCACAAATCTATCGGTTTGTTGAACATATTTCTACCATTCTTGGACACACTGACACTTCCGGCTGCCGTGGTAAAATCCTTCAGCTTAACACATCCTGCCATACTAAGCGAACAGTCGTCCTGCATGGTGATGGTGGTATCCTCACTTAGTGTGATTATACCATCCGGTCCGGCACAGTTTTCGACCTTGTTCACTTTTATGGAGTATCCATCTTTCTGTTAAAAAGACGTAAAAATTAGTCTACAGTCGATTAAATAGTGCAGGTTGAGCACGTACACAAGCCAAAGAACCACGTGCAAAGCTGGAAACGACTACCAGGGCGTAAAAATACAATTTTGAGGACACCATTTTGGAACCGTTCGTCGTATAGCAGTTTCAACTTTGGTAAACTAAATCTTCTATCCATAGAGTTATATACTTCTATACCAGAGGAAATAAAAGTTTATTACCAGTTGGGCTTCCTGCCGTGGAATTTCCAAACCAATAATTACCAACACCGATGGTGCCGATCGGGGTGTGAAAAATGTAGTCATAAATCAGTAGATTATATTAAAGTGTGCTTCCTCTCTATAATTTCAAAATTCGAAACAGTTTCTATTCGATAATACCTGTAGCATGCAGTAATGTGCTGATCTGTAAAGTGTAATTTTTTTTTTATTAAAAGAGATCGAGTTAATACGTATTCACGATCAACTACGGCACACGCTAGCAAACCTGTGCTTCAAATATTTATCTACAAATTGTAAATCGTTTTTTAAATTTTCAAACAAACAACAGAACTTTAAGAAGAAAAAAAACTTTCGGGTGATGTTAAGGTTTGATGCAACGCGCGTAGTGATAGCTTAATACAAAACTTAAATAATTGCTTCCTTGCAAAAGATCGAAATTCTTTAACGTATTTTTATTATTCAAACAAAGCAATTTATTTGGATCGTAGCAGCTATCTCCAGTAGTTGGCCATGGAAGAAGTGGATATCACGCCGGTCGTCCTATTTTGTAATATCGAACCGTATCTTGAAGCAGCTTTTACCCTGAAAGTTAACAGTAAAACCAAAATGGTATTAGTATATGGCATAAGTGAGTTTTCCTACAATATGTTCAATAACATACTGAATCGTGTTGCACGGCCACATCGACTGCGATAGAACCCCGAGCTAGAGGAAGATATTGCTTGAAGCGATTGATGTTCACCACTTGACTGGGTTCGGTACAGATTTGACCCTATAAACAGAAAAAATGTGTTTAAAAAAGAATGTAGGGTGAATGATCCCGCATCCTTACCGCGCTGATAGGACATTTCTCGGGAACGCCCAGACTCCTGAGCAGCTCGGCAATGTGCTCGGTACGCCTTGGACGTGAGGCTTGATCGCAGATGTCAGTCGAACCCTGCATTACTTGCACACCATCCTTGGAAATGGTGTACTTTGCATTTCCCGTCTTGAAGTCCTTAAACTGCACGCATCCGCGCGACTTGATCTCACAGTTTTTCGTAAGCACCACGGTGAAGTTCTCGTCGGCAGTAATGATCGCATCTGTTCCGGCACAGTTTTCAATCTTTTTCACGCGTATTTTGTAGCCACCATTCTGGGATGCAATGAAATCGAAAATACTTCCCTGGTTACTAAATCAAATAGCAGGTTATGAGAAAGGAAGTATTCATTCCAACATTCGGATCACACCTCACCGAGTACACGGTTGCAATAGAAACGAGCAAATATACCTACACAAGCCATGGTGACTCCCAGTAGGCCAGTGCAGAACAGAATGACTGCGAATCGAACACCAACGCCATTAGCTGATAGTGAGTACGTTCCTGTGCGATACTCCCTTGAGGCCATTGTGGAAATACTGTACAGTTGACGTCGCACTGGTGTACAAAAATCGATTACACGTGTGAATCGCGATCAACACACCGGAAAACATATGCTACCAGCTATATACGCTTATCAGTTGATCTAAAAAAACACTAAGCACAACACTGTACGTTTTGCAGCTTTGTGTTTCCAAATGGAGATGTAGACGTGGAGTGTGGATATCGTTCAACTCCACCGTGTCAGCGTGTCAAACGGAATCTCACTCGTTGTTCGAATGACGGTATTTATTTATGAACGAAAATCGAACCGCAAATCCATCTCTCCCCGATTGTTCAGCGAGAGTCGTGCGCTTCTGGAGTTAGCTGGCGTGTGAGCGTAGTACACACGGTTGCACTAACACATTTCCCAAACGGCCGGTTTGGAAGTATCGTGTTCTAGCGTTCTGATGCACGGGGAAGACCAATGCCTGCCAGCATCTGACTAATGCCTGCCTATCAGTGGTCAGATTAGAGAGCGTGTTTGGCTTACAGGTGAGTAATTGCACGGGAGAGGTGACGGAGATGAGGCATACAGTGCGCAAATCAAGATGGATGTGAGTGATCAATTAAAATTGAATTATTTACTAGTGTAAAGGTAGGGACAGGTAGGATGCTGATCTAATCCCCCATAGAGGCTTTGTTTAGAACGTTTTGACTGTGAGACTTGGAACATGTCATGGATAGCAAATTGGTTAAACAAATATGTTCGGAGAAAACTGCGTCGAGGAAAATCCATGCTTCTCACATTTCGCTGCAAATTTCCCAAACACCCAGTGATGTAAATGTTTTCCAGCAAATTTGAAGTTCTCCAGTCATCGTGTTTTCGCTTTGATAATCACTCTTTCTCAACAAAATCAGTAAGTATTCGATAAGCACAGGTTCATGAAACAGTTGCCAAGAATCGATGAATTTTGATCTAAGCTCGCAACAGTATTAATGCGGCTTCCGCTATCCAGGGAACGGCAATGACAATATCGAACGTACGTGATGTGCGCGATGAGCCGTAGCAGTTAAGTAAATATTCCACTCATTATCATACTACCAGCTTTCCGACAACGGGAGAATAATTCCTGCATGTCGCATTTCGATCTATCATCCACCTATCGATCGTTACTTTCCGGTTATTAGTCGCATCCATACACGTGAGCCATACAGAATCATCCCTGCTCTGGTACGAAGGTGGACGTCAACGATACTAGGCGCTAAGGCGCTTGCTAATTGTGGAGAGATTAGATGTCTGTGTTCGGGGAAAGGTCAGCAAAGTTGTATTTAGATTGAGTTTCAAGCATCTTGGGTGTGTGAACTGGTTTTATTACTGCTATCGGGAAGGTCATGAGTGTAGGTTGGGTACGATAGTCTTGTTAGTGGACATACTATGTAATCTGGGACTTCCCGCGAGATAGACGGATATGAAGAAAATCACTGCGGTTTAGTATTTGTATTTTATGGAAATAGTTTAGCAGTTAACATGTTTTCTGAGAAGGGAAACATTATTTAAATTCGGAGTTGATCTATGGGCTTAAGCTACTAATTAGCAATGCTTTAGAACGATAAATTAATAACAATTGTTGAATGAGAAGTGTTTTGAGTCGGTGAGGATAGTGTTGATCTTCATACTGATCAATTGAAAATGCTTTTATCGTAATTTCCTAAGCATTGAGACGGATAAACCGTTTATACAACAGAATTCAAAATGCACATTTTGAATCAGCGTATGCAGGCAGCTTGCATACAAGAATGCACGAATGCAATATTTCACGATGAGATGTGTGAAACATTTCAAAAATTAAGATCTCATCAACATTTTTTTGAAATCAGTTATCTTTTGGAATAAATGTACACAACTTTTGCATAAATTATTAATGTTTGTGTAGTTGTTTTAAAAAAAAATCTATTATTGTGCTAGAAAAAAAACTGTTTGATAATAACTCTGTAGAAAATAAATTTACTGCAAATTTTCTAAAGTAGACAGAATCTTTTTTTTTCTTTAAAATTTAATAATTTGAAAACATCTTGAACATATTTGATATCCAAACACAACACAATTTAAATCCACACTGACAACCACGTGGAGCATGCATCATACCGGCGAATGCAACTTGGTATGATGCAATGAAAGAGATTTCTCTGTCGTTTCAAACATCAGTTAGTTCTCTTGATACGTTTGCTCCAATTTTCTGAGCATGAAGTTTTTTGTAGATTACATAAATCTGTTATTTTCTTTATACTCGTTGCTATTGATGAAATTAGCAATTTAATAAGAATAAACAGTTTGATACACGTTTTTTCAATGTTCAACATACAGACAAATATTTAAACGTAAACAAACATGTAAACAAATCCTAATGCGCGAGAGAGTTGGTTCGGAGAGCAATAAGAGTGCGGATGCTGAGAGAACTGCCTCTTCGAAGCGATCTTTCTGCTTCCGAACGATCAGTCTACTTCGGGATGTATAACCGCACAGTTCGAAATAGTCGGTTGTCCCGCGTCGAGTAACGTGTGTGAAAATTATTAATTTGTGGCGATACAGTATTAAAAATAACAAAAATAAGTGATAGTGTACATAATATAGCAAGAATGTGTACGTTAATGTGACGATTTCCTATGCAAACAAATGCTTTAAAAACATGATGGGTAAGATGGTGCACGTCACCAAAAGTCGACGATCTCTGCTACATCCTGAGCCGGCAAATGCAGACCGGTGTTCTTTCAACTGGAGCTTAAAATAGCCAAATCCGCGAGTGCACCAAACCGAATCCGCACATCAGCCGACGCCGGGAAAGCAACATCGGGGCGACACGTTCTGTCGTTAGTAGTGCGTGCATGTGAGGCAGAAAACATAAGGAAACTCAATCCACAAGGCATCAAAAGTGGTGTGTGTTTGTCTTCACGATCTTTCGATAAGATACGGCGTGAGAGAATGATCGTGTGGGCCCGGTGGGTGGAGGCACCTGTCAAGCCAATCGGAGTGCGTGAGAAATTATCGATCAGCGCATCGCACGATCAAAGTGCATTTAAGTGAAAGAGTGTAAGGAAAAGTGAGATCACGCTTCGGCGGTAATTGTTGCAACGCTTGCAAAGGTCAGTGCATCTCGCGCATGTGTTTCAATATTGATGTTGGGTTTGTGCGGATAAAGTGGTTAAATAAGAGAAAATATTGTATCGTATGGGTGTCATAATTTAAATGTCCTTAAAGTGCCAAACGTGTTCATTGGATTGAGCCGCAAGAAGCATAAAAAACGAACTTTTAGTTGCCACGCGGAAGAGCCTGGAAAGGGTTGTGGATATTTTAGCAAGTAAGTCGTCGCGCACCGCGTGCTTCCTCTACTGTCCAGGAACTCCGTGCAGAAACGGCCCAAAACCAAACCAACCGAGCGTCTGCGAAAGAAAGTAATTATAGACGCCCTTATCAATGCAATGCCATTTTTCATCGCGCCTTCCTCGTGGTTGCAGCCATCGCAGCCAGTACAAAAGCCAGTACTACGGAACGCTCTCGATGACGAAGACGATGATGATGAGGATGATGCTGGCGATGGTAATGCGGACGACGATTCCTGAGTACAACCCTTGGCGATGATTGTGCTGATGAAGTCGGTAAGTGGATTCTTCTCTTTTGTCCGTTTTAGTTGTTGTTTTGCAATCCTCCAAAAAAATTTAAAAAGCTTCGCGGCGGCGGAACTATTGGCGATTTTTTATTGGCCACTTGTTCGGTATCATAATCGAGCGCATTATTTGCTCGTTTTCTCGGTAAGGGCTTCAAGAGAAGAGTACGTGCATTATACACATTCCATTTACAATCGGTAACTCATCCCTGATCCATTCGTAGTGAGAGGCAACATATTTAATCTTCCCTCTCCTTGGCGTTTCACGTGTATGGTTGTTAGTGCGTGGAATATCGGGTAATTTGTATTAGACAAAGATGAAGACAAACGAGCTGAAATTGTTGGGATCGTTTGGCCTGCAGGAATTTTCTTATTTTGACAACACATTTCCACATCCAATCTAAGGCCTTGTTTACAATGCGACCTTTGGCGTTTATGGAAAGCAATAAAGTTGAGCCCTAGGTGTTGTTTTTCCCGCCCTAAGATCACACCTTTTCGCCGGTCATAAACGTTGTAGAGTTTTGGGAAAAACACAACGAGCTCACTTTCTCACAGAGATGCGATTGAAATGGTTTGGTTTTGTTGGTTTGGAGGTTGCTCACTGAATACTTTATCGAACTCACACCAGCATGATCAGACCAACATCTGTTTCGCCGAAAGATGTTAAACGAATATTTTAGATTAAATTGAAACTTTTGGTATATTATTGATTCCATATAAGTACCAAATTTGCATATGTATACCTCTATTATTGCTTCAAGATATGGCGTTGTTTAATAGATTTCTCTTGCCATAGATTCATTTCAACGACTTTTCACGTTCATTGATTTAATGTGTCTGTTGGACGATAGATTAGACATAACATTTAAATAACGAATAGGTTAAGGTAAAATAACTCTAGCGACACCTCTCTCGGCAACAGTACAAATATCACAATCCTCAACATGTCTGTCCAGTTAGTATGGTTGTTTGTAATCCGTAAAGTCAACAAATTCCAAATTCTACCATCGTTCGAAGCATCACACATCTAACCTTCCGGATACGATGGGCGAAAGGCTGACAAATTAGTGGATCACATTCATGTGTACCACCCGAGACTGTGATGATCAAAATCCCGCATTCGAGTTGAATAATTTTCTGCCCCAACGATATTTTCGGCACCAGCCAATAAACTTCCAAGTGAAGAAGGACTAGCCTACGAACCGGGAGATAGCGATAAGGCGAAGCTATTTTGCCGGTACCGGCGTCGGTCAGGAACCGGTTTGCATGTTAACGGTGGTAAGCTCCATCAAAAGGGGGTCTCATTTACAGATTCCGGGGCAGCTGATTTTTGACATTCGATCTTGAAAAACAACAAGCTGTAACATCGTTCCGAGGTCGTTCGTTACCGGTTCCGTTCCGGTAGCGTTTTGAGGAATCGTGCGTGTTGAGTTGGCAACACACATTGCAATAGGAAACGATGTAGATCGATCCGTGTTTTATGATGGACGCATAAAACCAGCACCAGTAGCGTAATGATGCTGATTTTCACGTGTCATCAACTGTTTATCGAGTGTATAAAACTGAGACACGAGCAAGCGTTGTAAATTATTTTCCGGAGCTCACGTAGGAAAGGGAGCGAGCAGAGGATTGTGTAATTCTATTAAAAAAACTACAGCAACAACACAAATTGTAAACATCATGTTTTCTTACAACTCTCTGTTTTATTTCCATTTTCAGCGTCTTCATCCTTACGACAACCGTGTTAGGGCAGACGTCGTTGGTTATGCGCGTAGTTAGCACAGTCTCCCTTTATATTTTGTGATAAGTGAGCAACAAGTGTATGAAAGAAGTGTGTCAACAATGCAAAAGAAGCAAGTGCGTTGCCCGCAATGCAGAGATTAGCGTTTGATATTTGTTGCGAATAGTTGTGATCGTTTAAACAGGCGCAAAACGGAAGCAACATCATCGGAAGCTCTGCGATCGTGTAACTGTGTGGTGGTGTGATACAACAAAATTTTGAAGAGTGAAGTGTGTTTGTGAAGAAAAGTAGAAATAGAAAGAAAGTGAGAATGAGATTCAAAATGCGCTCCAGACGACAAAGTTTCGTCGTGTGGTGTGTGCTGGTGACGTTGTTGCTTAGCGTTAGTGCCGTGAACGGGATAGGAGTGCGAGATCACGACGATATGATGTCGGTAGAGGAGATGTTGCGACGCGAAAGCCGTGACGTAGATGGGGAGCAGACAGAGCCCGGCCCGCTGGGCAGGGATGAGTCTTCTGTAAGTGACGAGTCAGCTCTTTCGGTTGCGGTACGGAGTCGACAGGGACGTACGAGACAAATCTGGCGACAGCATCGGCCACGACACTCCGGGCGGCAAGGTGCGTAAGCGTGTTCAATTTCTCGATTAGAATAAGAACGCACTAGGAACTGTATCTTTTGACTTGTTGCCGAGGGTTGAACCTCCGGTCGTGAGACTTTAATTTGTGACTGTTAATTATAGGGTTGTATGTGCTAATGAAGTTACAATATCTGGGGAAGTTATGAGTAATAGCACTGTTTTATAACTAGTTGGGCTGGATGTTTGTTTCAGTTTCACATAGAAAAAGCCTAAAAGAGACCTAAAAGGTTTTGGTCTAAACAGATCAAAATTGTTTCCCACTTTTGGTTCTTGATAAATAAAGAACATCTTGCGGAATATGTATGTGTTAAGCCCTCGACATCGTGGCGTTATGAACAAAAGCGATTTAAGAAGCAGTTCATCTCCATCTTCCCTTCCGATGCATCCCATGCATAACTTCTTCAATCACCTTTTTGTCCCTCGTTCAATTTCGAGAACACATGCTTGAGAATGTGAATAGGCACCGCTCCCCTGGTGAGGAGCCTGGACCGGTGAATGCCAACAATCGGACTTTTTAATTGCTTACATTCCGGTGCGCATTGTTGAGTGCGTTATTGTAAGTGCGTTTTCATGGAAATGGAAGCTTCCTTCGTTGCCGAGAGCTGTCTGATTGCTCCTTCTATCGCCGGTGCGTTTAGAAATGTTTTTTTCATACGAAGGACACATACCGAAAGAATCGAGGCATCTGGCTGCTTCTGCTGCTGGTTTTTACGTTGGTTTTCCTGTCCTGTGCTCAGCTCAACCGATGATGGTGGTAGGTGTGATAAAGGAACACATAAATCTACCACCCGCATTGGTATACGGTGGATGTGTGGAAGCGATCGAGCCTCCGAAGGACAACGTCGAAAGCCTCTTGTTGTGAATGTTTCCTGTGCGCCAGACAGCTGGTCCCACAAAAGGAGTCCCTTTTGTTTTTATCGAGGATTGTGTTAGAAGGATTGCTTTTTTCCGTCCCACCCGATCGTGTGCTTTTGGAGAAGGTTTAAAATATTCCATTTGAGCCAAGGCAGGTAAATTGTTCGTCACATCCGTATACAGTGGGAAAAACTACGCAAGCATGAGCATTAATGTCCCTTTTGCAGAGTGTAGCAGTCCCGAATCCAACGCACAAAGCATAACGTGTCCAAGATTGTATCGCACTCATTGGTTTCGTAGATGATTGTGGACACTCCTATCACTTCCATGTTACAAGGGCCGAAAAGGCAGCTGAACCGATGCTTTTGGCGGCTTTCTTTATTTTGTGCTTTTTTCTCTTACTTATGCGGTGAACACTCTTCAACCAAATATTGTCTCATAGCCCTTTGAACAGGAATAGAAAGAAAACGAAATGAGAGGGAAATACTGAGAAAGCAGGAGAGCATCGTAGAGGTGCAAGATCAGGTACGAGAGCAAGCAACACGGCAACAGTTTACGAGCATAAATAATGCTACCCGGGCGGTCAGGAATCTTTTCGAAACCCTCCTTCCTAAACTCTAGAACCTGGCCCGATTGTGGCCAATGGCTGTTGTTATCCTTTGGTTCTAATTGGTAATGAGAAATGGAGATAAAGGGAAAAAAGGGAAAACACTAAGAAGCGGCAAAGGAAGACGACAAGTTTTTTTTTATCTGTTTCAAAAGAAAAGATTCCACTCGTGTGGCTGTTTTGTGAGATTGCAGTCGAATGCACATCTCATATTTTGTAACAAATATCCAGTAATTATATAGCATCAGAGCGCTGCGGAACCCGTTTGGCATGGGCCATCCCGTGGATCAATATTTAATTATGCTTCTGGACGCCGTCCGATGAACGAATGATGTGTTATTTTTAATGAAAAATTGGTTGCTAATTGATAATCAAGAGCTGAATGGAGCATCACTTCTGTTTGGACGGTGCATGATTTTTAACACGCTAAGAGCCGTAAAAAGCCGACATGTTTACAGCTCGTTTCACACGCAGGAACCAAGTAATAATTGAGAGTAGCGTGGAGGTAATTTTTGAAACGATTTTAACGGATTATGTATGTTATGTTGGTGCGATTTCAAATATTAATTTATGTTACAGTAGCGCAGTAATTAAATAGCATAATTTTGCAACGCTTTTGAAGAATTGTTTTACCTTCATTTGAAGAGTCAAATTGTTTAAACGTGAATGCATTTCATCTCGTTTGTTTGCATACTTGAGATAAATATATATTTCATAATGAAGTGAATACTTTCCATCATCTCAATGCGCTTGTGTCTGTAATTAAAGATCAAGTTTGGTTGATTTATGACCGCCTCGAAGGTAGTGCAGTCATCAGAAGGCGCACTGACTAATTGAATATTAAATGTGCGCCTGTTATGTGAACTGAAAATTTGCTGAAGTTTTACACGAATAGCGGACGTTGAAAGATGCTCTCCATCACTCAAGCTTCTTCGTTCGTCAGGTTTTTGAGTGAGAAGGAATTTTTATCTTGAAACCATCCAACATATTAGGCAGGATCTTATGGTACAGTTAAAGAATGGCTGGGAGTACACAGTACCGATAAGATGTGTTTTTGTTTGTGAGAATCTTGCAAAACTCCATGAGCAAACATTTGAGGCTAATTAATTTCCTGTCAGTTTTCCTTAACCTTAAGGCTGCTTCACGACCAATCGGAAAGTTTCGCTTGATCGTGTACGATCAAAATGGTTCGCATTATTGCACTTACATGAAGCACCTTGCGTGAAAGCGCCACTTGCCTGGTTCGTAATTTGCGGCACAGCAGATAAGGCAAAAGAGTAAATTTATTGAAATTCAATCACCAAACTGGCAAAAAAGTACACAAACGCTGCCGTAGGTGCTTCGAGTGGATGTGCGTGCGAGCTTCTGGGTGGTCTCGTTGAAATGGGTGCACACCCTTAAGGGCAGCAATGTTATGAATTCATTATCAGACGGAGAGCTACTGCATGTTTTTGCGTGATGAATTGCTGCGAGCCCGTGTGCGGTCTTCCCGAAGGGAGAGGATTTTAAGCGTCGTGAGAAATTAGACTTAGGTTATGGCACTATTTTGAGACATGGAACGGTTTTCGCCATTTACAATATGTGAAAATAGCATTTTTTTAAATTTATTACAAGAAGCATCTTTTTAAATAAATGGAATAACTTTCTTTTTGAGAAAGAACATTTTCCCCGACTGCACCTTGCTTCGCGCGCAACTGCACATAATGCATCGTTCAAAATACGATTTAGATAAGTAATGGGCGAGGTCGAATTAGAATAAAATCGTCATTATTTCCGTTATCCGGAGCCACCCTTAGCTGGTAAGGATTTCTGATCAATCTTCCAGCAGCCGATCGGGCTTCTTTGATCAGTTGTTCAGCATTTCCGCTGGCGTGATCATTCGATGGTCATTAACGTATCAGGCGGCTGATAGTAAGAGGTGGCGGCACAATGCACACGATTTGTTGATCTGATGATCCACCCCGTTTAGCTAATCGGATCCCGCTCGAATGCATTCAAATTGTCGACACCTTTTCCTTTCTTTGCCTCTCAATCGCTACGATTTGATGGGTGTGGTGGGTGTATTCTTCTCCTCACTCGTCGGATCAATCGTTTATGAACATAGGATGACACAGTAATGGTTCTTTGAAGCTGGTGTATTAGCTATCACTTTTACCACTTTACGTCGGTTATTTGAGATAAGCTTCCTAATGGCAAGCCGATCCGTTTCGATGGCTTTTATGGATGAGCAGATGAGGTGTGGGAGATATTGAAAGCCGCTACTCAGATGCACGGAAAACGGCAACCGTACAACAATGTATGTGTTGGTAGCTGGAAAGAATTTGTGTCAGATGCAACCCAGCGAAAAAAGGCTTCAATCTGTATGAGATTGAATTTTTGTTTTGCTTCAAGTTTTTGCCTTTTAAGAGTAATTGATCGACAGTTTGGTCGGTGCACATTTTCTGGTGCAACTAATTGGCCTCGGTTCCGTTTTGTTTGCGGTTTTTCACCATTATTCATTCGTCATTGTATGTTTTGTATCTGTTGTCTGCACATCTCGGCAAGTAATGCCATACGCTTTGTGGTATGGCAGTGGTTGATGGGTGTTATTTTGTTTAACGTTGTCTCGGCATTCGACAGGGGAGCAGTGAAAAACAATGATGCTACTGATGCTCGGCGCGGTTGCCGTTTGGATCGTAAATTTTCCCCCGGCGGACGACAGTAACGATCTGGTTTTATGTGCTGCAGATTTGAATGATGGGGTCGATAAAGTGCGTGATCTGCCGGTTGTAAGTTTACGGAGATCTTAGTTTCGGAAGCGAGAAAACAAAATGCTAAGAAAATGTGATGATTTAATGGTTGTTATTGTTTGTGAGGATGTTTCTTGTATTACGTTCGTGGCAAATATCTTTGGCATGGATATTATGCTTATGGTCAATTAAACGTGTATATAATGTTTAGTGGTAGAATAAATCATCCAATATTACAATTGTGGCTTTGGCGTATTTGCGTGAGACATGTGCAAAAAAAAGTGCGAACCTACCTGTATGTGGGTCAGTATTCAATCAAAGTAATTCCCCCTAGATCGGCAACACTTTTTTTTTGTTCCTCAACTGCTTTATACATTTTCATCAGGATCTGCTAGTTTGTCCATAATGTAATGTTTCCGCTTGATCGACCTCAGCTCGGCCAGATGTTAGCCCACACCACACGGCTTGTGCAATTTGTTCAACCAGCTCGTCCCGATGTCGACGTTAAACATTCTTCCGAACATAATTTCCTATATGTACGGTTTTTTTCTTCTGCTTTTTCTTACTTGCGTCCCCCAGACCCAATCTTGGCTTCCGATCGCTGGGATTCCATTGATCGATGGGTTGCACTTTTTTGCATAAGGTGCAAATCACGGAATGAATCTTTCGCTTCTCCATAATCACATCCCCTTCGTGGTGTCTTTCTTTACTCTTCTGTGGTCCAGCTGCTGGATCCTAGTGGTTTTTGTTGTGTGATTGCAAAGATGCTGCCAAAGTCTAACGGCGTCCAATCTGCGCCGAGAGATCGACAACAGCCAGTAGCGATAATCATACCCTTTAGGAAGATCTCTCCCACTTCGCCTACCAGTTCCATGCCAGTGTTGGATGTATGTTGTTGCTAGTGTACTATGAACAGCTGTCCACGAGTGTGCAACATCGTGAAGCAGCTTTCGTCGGTTCGAGGTGGTCTAAGGCGCCACTCGGCTAATGCCATTTTAAGTGAGTACTTCAGCGAGTAGCGTCGGCTTGTTGGCAGCTCGTTGTGGCGAGCACGTTTGCCTATTGCGCCTACTCGTAGCAGTGCTGGACGAGATGAATAATTCATGGGTTCATCGCAAGAGGGCAGCATCATGCGCACGCAGGCGTCCGTCCAACCGTTCGGTAGAAAGATGCATTTTTTTTTCGAGTGAATCTTCAGTTTTTGCATCGAGTGGGGCGT
The DNA here is from genome assembly GCA_000349165.1 of Anopheles christyi. Lineage (NCBI taxonomy): Eukaryota > Metazoa > Arthropoda > Insecta > Diptera > Culicidae > Anopheles > Anopheles christyi. The sequence continues at coordinate 44,359 of KB678201.1, read as the reverse complement.
AAAGCTCGTTGGGCAGATCTTTGGGCGGACTTTAGGGCGGTGAACTATTCTTGCCGTGTGTCTGTGTGTCTTGAGCTCTTACCACAAGGTAGAGCCATTCGGGCTGGAATGCACGTACCCATTATGAACCTACAAATGAGCCGCTCGTGGCATTGTCAATGAGCAAATAATGACATGTAGTACATGCAGAATTGTAGTTTTGCAACACAAATAGCCATGTGGATCTGTCAGTTACCGATGGACATGGATAGACAAATTTGTAACTCCTTTTCTTTATTGAAAGCCATACACTAGTGCGATGGGTCCTCTTATCTGCTTGGTGGAGTCTCCCTGACATCGTGCTGAAATGCAAATTATGATGTTTCAACTGTGACTGACCGACCAAACGAAAACCGATTACTCCAATGTCGGTTTCGGAGAAATTTCCCAATCAGCATGAAAGTCACGAGTGAGTGGCAGAACGATGCACTGTAGTATGCAATTACCGGTAGATCACGTCAAATGCAATCTCTCGTTTACAGCCCATGCCCGGGCCATTCTAGCCTGTAACTGATAGACGATCTTGATCGCACCGTCTTCTCTAGTTTCCTGCGATCGTAACCCAAGATCTACTGGTGAAGATATCCCTCTGGGAAACCGGTTGCCTTCCCGCAGAGAGTTCCCTGCATTTCACTCCACGCTGTAAAGTGCATCGAAAGCGTGCGCCTTCCCACACGACCGGGAGAAGATCGTTCGTAGATACCGACAAAAAAAAAAAAAAAAACGGCAACAAAACCAGAACGCACATCCGACCGGGTGCAATGGATTGATCATGCTGGTGCTGCTGCTGTTTTCCATATCATCCTGCTAGCGGTGGCTGGATTGATGCGGAACGGTGCCTCAAGAGTGATGGCCACATAAACAAATCAACGCACTCTCCTATCAACCGTGCGGGAAGATGCGCGCGAAAGGGTGCAAAGTGCATCGGAGGGTTCAGGTTTATATGGTTTATCTGTAGAGCAAGTATCATGAACCGAATGAAACGTGCACGGGATGGTATCCACAATGTACATGGATGATCAGCATAAAATAACGGAAACATATTGCACTACATGGGAGCTTGCTGTGAGATTATCACTTCGAGTTCAGGTCAATATTGTCAAGCAGGCGAAGAGTGTAACAAGTAGACGCAAATACAATGTTTATTGAGTTCAAACAGTCATTGTGTTTTATGTCCTTTGAAATGTGGTTAAAAGCATTTTTCTTTTTCTGATAGTATTTGTCTTATTTCCGGGTAATTTGTATCGACCCCTTTAATAAAGATCACGTTTAATCGACACGGGTGGCTGAAACATTCAAGCCAGTGTGTTAAAACTCCAATTATCTTTGATGTAATATCGTTCTGCTGCCTTCTTGACCCGCCCGAAGCCAACCGCCACATAAAGGGCGTGGAAAATACACAGGAACACCTATTCCGCCAAATAAGGCGCTACATCACAGCGGCCCTAAAGGTTTGCCGATAATCTTCCTAACCAAAAAAAGAAAACAAGCAAATACCGGTCACACCGATAGTCATCCCCCAGCTGTATTCGGGCGGCCTCCGCTTACATGCAAATGACGCAAAGTAATTTCGCCGTACCGATCGTACCACGGGTATGCTGCCTTTTGCGCACGATCGAGCATCGGAGAATTTGCCCACATACGGTATTCGTCTCGCAAGCGGTTTGGTACGAATAATGGGAGCAGACACTTCCCGAAACGGGGATGCCCATGCATAGCCGGTTGTTGTTGAGGCCACAAAGGAACCGCGCACGGTAATTTAGATGGCGCCTTGCCGATGCAGCGCAATGCCTTTCTCGGTGTGGTGTGTGGATTTGATTTGATTTTCCCTTTTTTTCGGCATATCGGACCGTTTCACGCGATGGCGGCTCACGCGATGGACCGGTTCGATTGGGGGGGTTTTTTAGGGAGGTGTAAAACGAGTTGGAAAAGGAAGACAAACATTTAGGCAATGAGTGTTAAAGCCCTCGGGAGAGTCCTTCAACATGGTTTGGTATATTCTCAGAGGAAAGATGTTTTGTTTATGGTTGTTTTAGATTTCTTTCAGAATAAATTTGTCTTGTTGTCTCGCTAGGGCTAAGATGAAGAGTATTGTAGCTATGGTTTTAATAAATCAACACATGTTTTTATGCCATATGATTTGAGGTTATACATTTTAAATGTCAATGGAACCTTATTTTCCTGTCTCATGATCGCTGCGCTTAAGGCACTATTAACGTGCGGCAACCTCAATAGGAAACTTAGTTAAAGAGTGTGCTTCTCTTGTGTTAAACCTCCTATAGAATGCTAATGGATTCAGAAGCAAGAAACCCATAATTCATCAGTCATCGGACCATACAACCACAGAACATTCCATGGGGCAGCGCAATTGCAAAACAAAACAAAAATTAAACGAACAAGAAACACACTCATTCAAGTGAGTAATGTAACACTTTCTAAACAAGTCGCAAGTCGCTAGTAATTAGTTTTACGCCTCACACTTTCTCATCGCATCTAGCGGTAACGTACAGCTTCTTCCGACAGAGAGCGATTTGCACTGCACTTTAAGATTGTTAGCTGCAAGCAAATACGAGCTACTGATTGGATCGAATTGAAGAGGAAGAATAAGAGGCTGGAGATTAACACACTAGAATAACATACTTGCACTCCGGTCATTGAAATACTGGCTTTCTTTGGCCTTCGACAGGGGGAAAAACTTCAGCAAGCATCCAATTGCTTGTTTGTAGTGTCTAGGTTTCATCCAATTAATCATAGCCAGCTCGTCTCGTAAGGGGTACTTTGTTTCGGAGTCATTATACACTCAACCCGGCGTGGTCGATAATCTGCTGTAAGCAATGTATTTGTCAAGCGTCTATGCTTAATTGATATGAGTCTTGTTGAAACGGGGAATGCATTCTTGCGCTGGTCCGACGCCATGTAAGGAGTAGCGTTGTAATTAAGTCGTATTATCGATATCACTTCAAAGTGTGGTGCTGCTGAAAGTGTGAACGTCTCTCAGCACCGAACGGCTCAGAAAAAAAAAACAAGACCTCCAGTGTCAAGTGCCTCCGAGTGTTGATCTCGGTTCAAGTTCATAATGTTTTTATCGACAGTCTGTACAGGCCGATCTTACTTGACAGGGCGTACGTCGCGTAACGACGCTCAATGTTTATGTCACTCGTCTGTTTAAGGTCTGTTGGCAGGAGTCAGCTCTCGTGCCACAATTTGTGGTGCTGGTTCTTGAAGTAATTTTCCCGTGTGTGTGTTTTTTTTATCGTGACCAGATTTTTGTTTTGCCACTCGAAAACATGCCCTTCCGGGCCACCCTGTAATGGGACGCGGTGTCACCGTCTCGCACGCGTTCTGTCATCTGTCACGCTGCGATCCGCTTGGACCGTTTTTAGTCAGTGTCTGCGTGTGCCGAGACAGAACGCCGGAAGTGACGTATCATTCGCCAGACGGTTTGAGAAAGGGCACCGCGTCATGTCTGGTATAGGTTCATCCAACGATCACACAGTGTCACACGAGTTGGCGGACGGAAATCTGTGTCTCGTTGAATATATTACTTCTTGTTTATGGAAAGTAGTAGGTTCAAGTGTGAAATCGATTAGATGTATGCGTCATGCAATCGTTTTTGTTGTAGAAACTCCAATATAAGACAGTAATTTAATACCATTTCTTTCGCAATTAAATTGTCTTTAAAACTTCCAAATATTTTCCTCAATAGACCACAGGGTCTTCCCGCGTTTCCATCGGTTATTAAGGTTCATTAACATTTCACTGTCAGTCGGTTTGCGCATGCCCTACGTTCGTCCGCACTTCTTGACACTCCCGTCGTAAGTTGCATTATTTTCTGCATCGGCACATTAATTGGTTCTTTTGCGACCCCGTTCCTTCCTTCCGCCCCATGTACCAGTGCCGCACGGGATGTACTATTACACCAAAAATAGCGTCACCGAACAAACTGCAGCCGGTCGACGCTCGAACGAAGCTGTGCACGGTGATTGGAGGGAAAGTGGGGTCGCGTAGTGTAAAATCTCGGTTGTTGTTTGAATGAAGCGCAAACTGACACTCGAACCTCTCTAGACGCACACACCGTTAGTCACCAAACCATTAAAAAAAGATTTATCTTTTTTTTCTTGCCTTCTCCTTAGAGTATCCCCGTCTCTATCCATCCATCCATAAGTAGATCATTAATTCAACCGTTGTCGTCTCAAAGTGGAGGTCAAAGTGTTTAAGCATCTTTGCATACCCAGTGTAGTTCGTTGCGGTGGGGCAGAAATTACTGTGGTCGTAGGTAAATCTGTTACCTGCCCATCCCATTTACAACGATAGTACGTAAAACTAGGGTAAATTACTTTTTTTTACCATGCCGAGACCACCATGGTGGCAGAGTGGGTGAGTCGATGATGGTATTCTATCAGGAGAAATAGAGCGGAACGTCCATCGCAAAACGAAGATAATACTCTCATTTATTTATGTATCCTCGATTTAGAAGATGAAAACGCTTAGCACCGCCAAAGGTAAGAATTTTATAAAATCATAAATTTTTAACCGGTAATATGATTTTTGCCTGACAACTTGCCTTTGTCTCCTTGGTATGTCCTAGATGATTGATGTTACACCTCCTATACCATTATGTTGAATTTTTTTGCAGTAAATGTCAGTTTGATATATGATACCATTATCTGCCGAGCTGTGATATTTTCCTGACTACCTAGGAATGAGATTCGCTAGAACATCTGACATTCATTATAATTTCACACGAAGAGCTTAAAGTGCTTAGCACGTCAACATGATGGTATTGTGAGTAACTTTCTTTTATTGAAAACTGTGTTTACAAACTACCCATTAGCTTGCCGTCACAGCTACATGAGCTTCGAGGGAAATAGTAAACATACAATTCAATTAAAAATTCTGCATCTTCCTTTGCATTACTTTGCCATTACTGCAATTGTTCTTTGAAGCGTTTCCCTCCGTGAGTTTTCTGTTCGGTGTGCGGTGTTTGCTTATTAATAACGAAAAACGAACACACCAGACACATATTTTGCAGATGCACTCTCGTCCCGAACTGTACTGCGTATGCTTGTGCATATTACCATGTAGCGTGTTTACAAACAGTGTTTAGTGTTGGTTAAAATGAACTTCCACTCGCTTCCTCGCTTCATGGCGTATCATTCCTCTTCGCTTTCGACGGCCAAACACTAACCCGCGGACGTTAAATGGCTTTTCTGAGCATGTGATGTGTATTGGAAGAATGCGTTTCTCAATTCAAAGGGATCGATTCTAGATCGATTGTTCGTGGTTGGAGGAAGCGTTTGGGTTTGTCAGTGAGGAGAGGTAATTTGCCTCACGCGGAATTGTTAGACGGTGAAAAACGAAATAAATGACCCACTGGGGGCTTCTTTCGGGTGATGTTCCGTTCGGCCGAGCCGAGGTGCTTTGTTATATCTGATCGTATTTGAACGATCGAAACGCGTTATGATTTACGTGCAAAATAAAGCGGAAAAAGCATGCTCACGAAACACTTTCCTGTGTACTGCTGTAGCAACACAAAGTCTGCCATACAGAATCTTCTGAATCTGTTGTTTGGTGGTGAAATTTATGAACTCGTTGTTCGTTGTAGTTTGGTGAGGTAATTTTTCACGTCGCTGTTTGGGCTCATGAAAGAAGCAACGGAACAGGGGAATCTTTGCGTTGATCGATGTTTGGGGTTGGAACAAACGGTTCTGGTGCGTCTGTGTTGCTACGTGTTGTACGAGAAGAAGGGGTACACGCATGGCAGAATATTAGTGGATGAATGTAAATTTAACGTTGCGCCGTTGACCGCCTCAATGCATCGTGTATGTGATGTGCTGGTCTTTTCAATACAAAAAATCAAACCCACCTACCAAGACCGTGCTATTACTATGTGTCTCGATTTTATAAGTTAATTTGGCGTAAAATACGATCATAAACTCGGGGAGAAGAGAATTTGAATATTTATGTGCATCGGCAACACGAACCTTAATGATGGCAGCCTGCTGTGACTGGATGGTTCTGCGCCTGTTTCAAGCCAATGTGCAGTGTGCGGCTCACTTCCAATTTGGGGAAAATTCGATTGTTGCTTTTTAATATGTGCGTTACCGCCCTCCGAAGTCGAGCTTCGGAAGCCACATGGCTTTGGTGGGCAGGCGGAGTGAATTGAGCTAAAAGTAAACAGACGAGCGTGGGAAGCATTGGTCAATCGTTTGTGTGTGAAGGTGCTTGGTGTACATTGATTATAAATGTCATAATTTACTGAACGGGTAATTAATGAGTGTAGCATACAAATATAAAACAATGTGCATGTTCTTACGCGTCATCGGTAAAATAAACGAGAAAACCTTAGGAAATATAACCGCAAGGTATACAGTCTGTCGCATCAAGCAATGTTTTCCAACTATAGAATCAGAAAGTAAACACCAAAGAAACACCATGCATTATTAGCTAAATACAACTGTTTAACCAACTCACTTAGGTTACCACGCAGGTGGGGAATAGATCTGTCGCATAATGCTCATAAAAACGTGTTAATTGAATAAACGACAATGCATGGCACGTACGCCGCTCTATCGCATTGAGTGCATCGACAGCACACAGTACACCCCAGTGAGCATGAATTTGCTTTGTCGGAATGGTATGGCAGGTGAGGGCAAGAGGACATCATGAGAGCTACAAAACGGTATCAATAAATCATTTAAAAAACAAGGGCCATTTATGTTGGCGCTTGCCCTCCCCGGGATATCTTAATCTCAACCCTCCTATCCTATTTAGCTTCCAGAATGGAAAGGGCTTTTAGAGAAATCATAGAAAACAAAGCAAAATGGTAGGAAGAAACCGCTGAAAGTCATTAATTTTGCCGCAGTCGTCGTCGTGGTCGTCGTGTTGCACATATGTACATTTATTCATAGAAGAAAGCTTGCAGCCGTGCGCTCCTTTATTGCCGCGGCTTGCGAGATCTGCATTAACATGGAGGTAAAGGTGTATAACCCTTCTTGTTACTCGGCAATAAAGACATCTTCAACTCGCTTTAAACATTGTGTAGGGCCCCTCTAACGGTATGGGTGCAGAGCGTTAGACGACGAATCTCTGTGCACGATAATCGCGCGCGAGCGATCGCTAACACTAAATCAATATTAAATTCTCATAATGCAGCATGTCGCGCCAACTCTTTTGAGCTGTGTCGTCGGAACCCCCCTACACCGCAGAAGGGCCGAATCGGTGGAGTGCTTGTGTCTTTAATTATGAAATATTGCCTAATTGATAAAACTGTAAGACGAATAATTTTCCCGCCAGGCAACTGCAGTCACGTTCGGGAGCCCATGCTGTGGATAAATACAAACGATCCTTTTAGTAGGAAGCCTCCGGCATTGTATGGGAGATTGGGGAAAGAAAAGGTAGACGACACAAGATCTCTTACAGATTGGCTACAAGGATGAATATTATATTCGCCGTGCAACAAGTTACTTTGCCAATTTCGTGCCACCGTGGGGTTGCTTCGTACGAGACGAGAAGGTATTATTGTAGCCATTTTTGGTCAGCCCAACGGTGGCGATGTTTGTACCAGGGCAAAGGTATTTCAATCTGGGACTGGTTTTGCTCAGAGGATCAAGTCTAATGTTCAGATATCAACTCCATTGCCAAACGCTACTACATTACAATGCTATCTTAAAACAAGCATTGATGTATCTGTATTTGTAATAAATATGGAGATTTTCTTTTAAACTCCTCTTTACATGTCAACAATGCAGCAGGAATTCTCTATTACAGTCTCTTAACTTTACCGTTTCGTTTGTCCGAGGATTCACGTCTTAATTTCCCCTTTTTTCGAACCTCGAAACACATAGCACCGTTAGCTGCATGGGGTGGTCGTTCTTCGTCTTGGGTCATTATGTTTCTTTACCCCCAACCAACTCACATACCATCAATCTATTTCGATGCCGCCGTTACTATTATTACCGTGGATGTTTATTTCATTCCTTTGGTATTTCATTTTCCTTCTCGCTGTACCAAATCTCACCAGAAATGCACTGCAGCAGAGTCAGCAAATCTGACCATGCATCTTATAAAACTGACACACCACACCGTCAAAGGCGCATGCAATTGCATCCATCTTCTGGCAGGAAACGGCAACCGAAAAGAAAGTGATAAATGTATCGATTAACTTTTACTACCACACGAGTGATCATAATTTTCGGCTCACCAAACAGACAATCGAATGACTAGTACTTGTTTGCATCACAAGCCGTAAACTTACAGGTTAAGCAAGCACTCCAGTGACGATGAAGATGGACGACAAACTCGGTACGCACCGGTTCGGTGAAGTGGTACAGTTGTCACCTCGCCTCACCGATCGAGAACTTATGTACCGTGAGAAATTCCAGCACTAAATGGGTGACATGACATCGTTAAAGCAAGGCCACAGCTTGTACTTTTGGGGTCGCATGTAGATCTTGTTTGTTTGTTATGTTGGAGAGGGTGAAACACGGCCAAACGCTGAGTGGGTTGCGTTGAGTGGGGATTGTTCTGGATTTCCGGGCCCAATTTTTACGACCTTTCTTAGCTGACAAATGTAATGGGCATCTTGCGCGTGTGAGTGTGGATTTGAAACACGCAGGATATATTTTTGGAACGATTATTGCGATCCTCGACATTACAGCCAGAGTCACTGGGGGCAGAAAAGGGTTTGGGGAAATTATTACCCTTGAGTGATGGTGTAGCGTGCGCTCTTTCATCTTTCCATGAGACACTGTGACCGGGCGGTTGTGTGTGTGTGTGTGGTTGGGTGTTTGTTTGTGATTAAGTCAACCGTTTGGCAGAATGATTTTAATTATATTTTCAGTTTCCAAAAAGAAGCTGCGCGCGTTCGTGTTGTTTCTTATATCGTGTTTTGTTTGTTTCATATTTTTGCAGAGCTAAAATTACTTTCCGGCCTGACGGTGTCGTCGGCAAGCACAGACTACGAGCAGCAGCTACCGAAGGCGTCCGGTTTATGGCCATCATTTTTTAATGTAGCCCTCCGGGCGACAATCTCTGTGAACGCAACCTGTGGCCAAGCGGGCCGTGAGGAGTACTGCCGGCTGGCGGAGGGCACTGGACGGTAAGAATGTCGGCATACATTAGCGAATTGGTACGATACAGCCTTAATAACGTGCAACGCTAGGATTGCTCCTCATCTAAATTGTTGAATGATGTTATGTTTAAGTTATTAATTTCGGTATGTTTCGATATTCTTCCCCACTTTCTCGTTCACCCTCTCCCTCTGTTATCTCAGCTCGCGTGGTTCTCAGTGCGGAATTTGCGATGCGAACAATCCCGACCCGGAGAAGCGGCATCCTATCACGAACATTGTCGACGGGACGAACAGCTGGTGGCAGAGCCCCACGTTGCAGAAAGGCGCTAAAAATGATCGCGTGACGATCAATCTCGATCTAGGACAGGTAAGTACGTAGTTTTCTGGATTTGTTTCTGGTGTTTCAGCTGCGAAGATGCGCAAAAACATTCCTTGGAAACACGATCACGATTCGGCAGGTCGGGTTTCGCTTTGATGTGGTCCAGAACGGTGATTGGACATACGAAGATGAGGTGTAGCTTTTACTTTGAAGATGAATCGAAGCTTTATTCTAACCTGCTTGTTCGTGCAGGGTTGTTTACTGAATGGCAAGTGCCAAATCGGTTATTATTAGCTTGACAGCTTGTGCGAGGATGCATGATCGATGAGAGATTAGCGACGGCTGCGTTCAATGTCTTAAGCCATTTTCTGTTTCTTTGTGTTTATCTTTTTATTGTATGAGATTTGGGTAAGAGTTCGAAATTTGAAATCCTTTAAAGTTGGTCCCCAATCACTCCAACAAACTCTGTTACAACCAACATACGTTTGTTTATCTTGTTGGATACTTCTATCGCATACCATCAGTGCTCGGGAAGCCATGGGTCGCTTCATCCCCTCTTAGCCAATCGTAACCATCTCTCCATCTAAGATGCTGAGCATCACCTTCCAAGAACTTGTCGCAGAACGTATGTTGAGACGTGTCTGCCGTGTTCAGCTTACAGACGCGGTGCATTTTCAGATGGCTCCACAGTCTTGTGCATCTGTTTCTAATCTCTACCAACACCGCGGTGCGGCATAGATCGATCTGTTTATGCTAACCACCGCGACTTCCTTTCCCGTCTACGCCTCTTACTGCACAGAATTTCTTTCTCTCTCTCTCTCTCTCTCTCTCTCTCTCTCTCTCTGTCTTTGCATACATCCAAATGCGTTTGTTTGAAGCGAGATCTGTTCTACATGTTTTGAAATTATACACATTTTTTTCTCTTTCTCCGGTCGCTACCAGACGCATCTTCTGATCGTGTTCCAACGGCACGAGTCTGGTGTGATGTCGACTCAGATGGGACTTCTCCAGTGCATATATACCCACGTGAGGAAAGAACGGTGAAAACCTCCCAAGAAAGGTGTCGATTTGATTTGAATACAAATTATGACTCCTGGGCTCTGGAAGCGAATGCTCTGGGGATTATCCGTTTCATCAGGCGCACATCAAACCGCGTCGTCAAATTAGTGGCATAGATATTCGGTGTGTTTAATTTGGGTTTTATCACACGGAATTACCTTTGTCTGGGGATATGTGATGGACTGTGACAGCTTTAGGGGAACTGCTGTCAACGCAACTGTCAGTGCCAGTGGCATGTCACAAATAATAGACATTGTTAAAGGAATTTTAATTTGATTTTGGGTAGGAAGATAGAAGAACTCTGTTACCAGAAATAGTTCTACGGTTTTCTGTTTGATACATCTACAGTTTGTATTGTTGCCAGATCCTGAGACGAGTAACAGGGTTTTTACAAGATGGTTGAACTCATTTATTTGACATTTGGCACAAGTTCCTGCTGTTATTTTACGATTCGTTTCCATTTCAAGATTATGCTTTATCGCATAATTTAAATTTGTTTAAATCTATCGATTCATTCTACGACCAATGTTTTAAAACATCCTTACTTGGTATGCAAAAGCAAGCCCGGGTAGCAACGTTTTACTAACTTGTGATGTTTCCAAGCACTGTCCCAAGAGTTGATAATTAAATTAATTCTCACATCAAGTTTGATCGCACCAAAGTTTCTCTCACACATGAACAGCCCCAAAACAGCATCAAGCCCTTCACTCTCATTATCGATGCTGCACTTATTTATGAGCTGCACTCCATATTCGTAGGCGATATCTTCCCAAGAATGCACTGGTCACCTTTGCGCACAAACTCATCCCAAAATCCAACACAACAAAACACCGATCGTCGCAATGCACTGGTGCAGTTTTTTCTTTCTTTTCAAACCACTTTCGGGGTCGTTAGGCAGCTGAAAAATGAGTGTGCAATTAATCTCCCGACAAAAGGAAGGGCTTCTTCGGGTTCGAAGTTTTTTTAGATTGCTCGTGTAAAGTGTTTTTAAATTTACTCGTCCCGTTGTTCAAGATTACACCCCGCAGTGCCGCAGTGCTTATCGATCGCGGACCTTTTTGCCTGGGCGGAGAGGCTCTGAAAATCTGGCTCACTTCAAAAAGCCTAAAGATGGGACACATCCAACTCGGTATCTGCATTATCGATGAAGGAAACGGTTTCAATTGGAAATGCGATCGTCGGCTGTTGAATGAGTTTATTTATGTGAGGGGAACTGTTTGGGTCGAGTGTTATTTCATTAGTCAAAAAAGGAGTATTATAAAATATCGAAGGCAGCAGCGATGTGACCAGGTTCGGCGCAGATTTTGATTTAACGATGTGAGAATTGGTGTTCAATATATCCTTTTCTGATGGTAGGAATAAAATCTGTTTAAAAGAACCGATTGCAGTAAATGTTTAAAATAGCTCATTAGTCTTAGAAATGGATATATTTGACGATCACACCCTGCATGAAAAGTATGAGAAAATACAAAATTCAAAGATCTTATGTTGCGTGATTTTGTTCCAAATCAATCATCTTTCATCTTCATGAAGCAGTGCGTCCAAGATTTTTTGAAAGGAATCACTAATAAATGCACTCCATGTCTCAAAGAAAACGGTTCTACAGTTACTTTATGGCTCTTGGCTATCATTCAACGAGTTTTATGTTATTCTCCATCCATTTAAAGTGCATGGGTCGGTTGGCAACAACTTCAAAACGCCAAACGGACCGATCAATTGCGATCGTAACAAGAACAAGCATACACCCAGCACGTACAATATTTATTGTCCGCCTGTTATCGCATTGACGGACTGATCCGATCATAGAACTGGTCCGGGAAGATCAACCACGTTCTAAGATGCTCCATTTAGGAAACCCCAGTGTGGTCAAGAATTCCGTTTTCGGCAAACCAACCACCCGAGGATGGCGATGTAGATCGAATCAAAACACCTCTCCCAGACGCTGCCATCCACGTGGACCCCAGATCACCTCCACACGAACGGAAAATAACTGCAAAAACGCAGTAATTGGAAGTGGACACAATGCTTTCAACCTGTTTTCGGTGTGCTAGGATATGGGCATGGGTATGCTGTTGCCTCACTGGACTGCCTGACGCCTGTCGGGTCCTCGGTTTCGAAAGCAACCGTTCGGAAAACAGCCGCCAACAAGGTTCCCTCTGGTTCTGGACTCCGTTTTTCCAAGCATCGACCTCTCCCCAATCAGTTTACCTTTTTATATGGCACGCTAGCCATATTTAGCTTGCCGTAGGTCCGGGAAAGGGTAAAAGAATGTTTTAATGAGTGCAAATCCCGACTCGTGTGTGCAATGATGTTCCTGTTGTTTTTTGGGATAGGGTTTGTGGGTGGACGTATCGAAGGGAGTAAGTAAAAAAACAGTAAACCTCCTTTCTTGTTACTTTTTCGCTCTTTTATATCTCGTGTTCTGTTACGTGGCCAGCACATCGTCCAAAACGGGAATCCTGTTGGTCAACGTGCAGGACACGTCCGGTAGGGTTTTGCGCGTGGTGACCACAAAAACCGATCCAATTTGATTGCGCATGCGCCTTGGCAAGCATGTGAAAGGGGTCCGATGGGATTGCATGTTGATATCTAAACGAATGGTTGTCTTTTAACGTCGTTCTTACGTCCAATGCCTACCAGGGACACCTGCATTTGTGCCCTTGTGATTGGAATTTGGAAAGTACTTTTGTGAGCTTAATTGAGGTGGAATTGCGTGACAGAAATTCATAAAAATGGTATTCTCATAATTTCTTCATCGCACACTCATTGAGCTATTAGTTATTGGTTGTAACGTATGCTCTTTTTGTCTTTTAAACCTTTAAAACCCTTTTAAACCTTGTCTGAAAAAAACCTTTAAAAAGTTATGGGCAATGGTAAGCGATAAATCGACTAATTTGATCAGATAGTCTTATCGAATGCTGTGAACCGCAAGACTATCAAATGTCACTATAAACCCCATCACCGTTGCGTCACACTTTCTATCTAAGAGAGAAAATACGCCTTCGGAATGAGGGCTCTCTAATGCGTCTTTCGAAATGGGGCTAAATTCATTGAATACAAAAACTCAAGCCCTTCACTCCCTTTACAGATTGACGTTGGAAGGGTGAAGGTTGCATGCTTCCGGTAGCTAATTTAGGTCTGCAGCTGGGTCGGACTCACTGTACTGAAGTAGGTTTTGGCCTTTTTTTAGGGTTCGCTACGCTTTACAATTCCTTCACAATAGCACTGAAGGGCTGCTGACGAAAGCTTAGCAGGTTTTAAATCTCATAAGCAGCCTCCAGGCAGTCGTTCATATTACAGAGTTTCGTTTGAAAGTGTCGTAGAAAACTGTACCCTATCCATTGGTAAATTTGGTTGGTTTCACTATCTTTGACCTAGAAAGCAATAGCAAGAAAAGGCACTATTATCGTTCAAAGTTAAATGGAAATATCTTGTCAGGAAAGGAAGCGGCAGAGACCACCAAAGCAGAGACGGATAAAGTACGACCAGTTTGTTTTGATCGGCGGTTTTAAAGAAAAATATTGTTAAAACGTAATTCAAATGAAAAGGATCTTCACCTTTTTTTAAGGAAACACATCTCCACCTTCAAGCATTCATAACTGCAAAGGTGTTTTGGTAGCATCGAACGGTTTTATTTGTCGTTCCCACTACAAGTGGTTTGTAAACACACTTCTGGCGTATTAACCGACACTCCGCCGAACCGCAGAACGATGCGGTAGTTCGATTTCGGTGCGCTTGAAATATGATCACCATCGCTTGTTCTTATGGGTGAGCCACAGTCCAACAACAATTTACTGTTCTGCTTCTTCTTCGTAGGAATAACTATGCTCAAATAAATGAGTTCCGGCATAAGAACCACAAGGATATGTTAAAGATATTGTTTGTACAACTCTACGGCTGTTTTCTTTTACCAACCAAGCCAGTGTTTACAATGTTTTTCTGCATGTATATTTTAATCAAGACAAGATGTCATAAAAGCACATGAAACATTCAAGCACGGTCGTTGCATACAGATGAAGTATTTGTGTTTTATCTAAATAATGACCCTCTACAACCTAGAGACGGAACAATATGAGAAGCCTTGTTTATTTATTTTTGCCATTGCTTTTTCCACAACAGTTAAAACAATCATGTTCAGTGTCTGTTGATTGGCTTTTAATGGAATGCAAATTATTAATAGATGCACACATACGAGCTAATTTCGTAACAACAAATTGGATCCCCTCGAAACAATTCACCGGAAAAAAGGTCAACTCCGCCGATACGTGTGGGAGAAACGGCAGCGCATGCTGATCAGTTTCGCTTTCAAGAGCGAGTCGATTGGGTGCAGCTTTTAAAACTGAAATTACGAGTCGAGCCAACCAGCAGAGCAATCGAACGACAGTATTCGTTAAATGGATCCGTACGTTAACGGGTGAAGCTCAGTGGAAGCACTCACTTAACTAATCGTATTTTATGAGGCATGATTGTAGGGTGACTTTTTTTAACGTTTCGCTGCTGCTGAGGGAAACAGGCCAAATTAAGATATTACCGCATAATGTCTCCACATGATCGCACGGCTGGATGGCAACCACGAAACGAAATGATGGGCTCAAGTTGCACGGCAATTGACGGAATTATCGAAAGCATTCCCAATTCAAACCTTAAAACCTTTTTTTCGTGCCTCGAGCTGGTTTCAATGGAACAGGGTGGAATGGCCAAGGTAGACATTAATTGAATTATCGTTCCATCACTTTATACGGTGCTTGCGTATGAGAAATTATCTCAATCACTGGGCAGTGCACAGATTGCAAAAGTGATAATGTTGTTAAAACAGAAACCAGAGGAGATCTTCATTAATCACGTATCATAACAAGTGGAGGAAGGATGTTTCCGACGCTGAATACTATTGAACATGTTGTCTCTGTTTTTAAACTGCATTGAAGAAACCCAAATCGTCTTGCCGATGCCTTTCCCTGTCAGCCGGCGATTCCCTTAGCTGGCACATTACATTAATCACGACAATTCCTGGGAGGTAGCCACAGCTTCGACAACCACGGCAACAAATAATCGATGAACATCGAACAGCTCGTTGCTACTAGCAATGTCGTTCCTATTTGCTTTTGCTTGTGTTTTTGCCCTGCAGCATGTCCCATTTCTTCTCTCGATCGATTGTCATCACCGCTTTTGGTGTGTGTTTTACCTCATTTTTTTTGTTATTAATTTATACTGCATTCGAAAAGCTTTTTCTCTATGTATTTTTCATGCCAAGATAGTTTTGGACAACGGGGATCGTGTATGCATTTTTCATCTGATCGGACGGATAGATCTTGATCAGATCCGATGGCACGATTTAGTAAACATAGAGAGGCGATCTTTCACGGTGGCGAAATGCATCTCTCTTTTGTTCCTTGAGGGGCTTTCGGTATTTCGAGCTGATTAGTATTGTTTGTGCTTCAATATGTTGTAGACAGCATTTAGGCATAGGTGGTAATTTTATTGATTTTTGTAGAGTTAATGAAAGTAATAGCCTTTTTGACTTAACTAGCTTAAAAAGCAACACATATTTATGACACGTTTTAAATATACCATTGAATTAAATTTACGACGGTTATTTATTCATATAGTATTTAGTTAGATACGCTCAATTTGTAGTCATCCTTCCATTTGGCTTACATCATGTTAAAGAGCCAATCCAATTCGTGCATAAAAATTTGCTCCATTCGTGAGCTAATCACTATCGGGACATGAAACATGCAGCACACACCTGCCATATGCTAAGCTGACGCCAATAATCGATTTACAACGCTTTAACGCTCCTAACATCTCAATATCTCTGCCGCTACACCACTCTCGCTTGCCACCATTCGAAAGCTACCGAAAGCCACCCAGACCACTGGTATTCCGATTATCGATGCATCGGTTTAGCAGAGATAAAACGTGTTGAAATAATTTGCAACTTCATCGCTAATCATGGGTTGGTGCAGTTGGATTCCATGCCGGCAAATATAAAATTGGCTCATTAGTGAACGCCACTGGACGTCACTTTTGCCCAGCGTATGTATACGAACGAAACACATTGCTTCGCACGTACGCACGATCACAGCCGGGAGCAGCAAAACGAGTGGCAATTGAATTAAATCAAAAAGTCTGCTGTGGCATAGTGCTGTAGATTTGAGATATTTATTCGAATGTAACCCAACTGCAGCAAGGTTAGTGGGGCTGCCTCGGACAATGTAGAAGTAAGGTACAATCGAGAAAAAAGGAGCTTGGCACTTGCCAGTGTAAGCAGAAGTATCTTGATGTGGAGTTCATTTTCTCTCCCGGGGGTATTTATTTACATAGTCGATCAGCGCCATTCAACAACGGCGACCACCTTCGGGGTGGTGGCAACCGAAAGAGATTCTTCTATTTAACCGGTGGAGGGAACTCGGGTGCATTCAGAGCGGATCCGGTATGCAAAGGCCGGCTTTCCTTCGTTCTTGCTGTTGTTGTGCCTTGGACTGGTGCGACTCCCCGAATGCCATTACGCTTATTGTGGTTATTAATATTTCTCTCGAGAGGAAATGTTTGGAGAGATGATATTTATATTTCTGCAGCTTTGTGTGGTCACGATGGCACGCATACACGACGCTGCATTAGACGGCGATAGGAGAAGTACCAGCACCAGCTTGGCGTTGTCTACCTTTTGTGGTAAAAAGCACAACCGTTAGAGACATCCAAATGGAAACTCGTTTGATGCAGCTCTATTTGTATCGGGGAAGTGACTCTTTACTCTTCATGTCGACAATTTCCCAATCAATGCTAGTTCTAGGGTAAAAGGTGTCTTAAAATTTGAATAATAATGACAATTATTCAGTATTGTTTAGTATGAGCGTTGTTGGCTCAAAATGAGTGCTACTAAAAATGATTTTTAATCATATTTGCATAACCTTGGTTATATTATTTCATTTGAAAATTAACATAACCCATCGGATTCTCATTTCTTTTTTCAAAATTAGGCTATAGTTGCAGTGTTGCGGCTCAATCGTATCTGAACACGAAAAATAATCAATCTCTTTCCCTGGATAGAACGGAACATGGAATCGATTTTTGAATTCACTCCTATTCTTTCCAAAATGTTTGTCAATATTATACTATTTGAAAACTATGCTCCGTCGCACACACACACACACACTCATCAAAGGCAACGTTTGCTAGGGGTGCCTGTGGCGCTTGAATTGTCATCGTTGGAATGTCTATTCCCAAATACTGTTCTACATACTAGGATGGGATCGTAATGTTTTGTTGATTTTAACGGTTAGTGCAGTTGTTGAATGAATCCGTTCAAACAAGCAGCGCCCTTGCGTTCCTCTGGGACTACAACGTACTGTGTCATCCATCTTTATCTAACATCATCAAGAATGATTTGATGCAATAGATACTCTGCCCATCCATTGCACCAAAACCAAAGGGTCGTGGTTTTTTGATTACTTAACTGTTTTTGTTCCTTTTTGAAATAGTGTTTGCGCTTTTCATCAAAACATCCATAAATGGCGGCAATTTTTGACAAAAATCCCAAAACCAACGTTTATGATGTTTATTGTTTCGTCAAATTTGTTCAACCTGCAACCGGATAGGTCCAATAGGACGGAGAAGAAAGAAGGCAAACGCTCTCGAAGAGTTGAAAACTTCTTTTAACGCAACATCCGCAAACTCTGCATTGTGTTACGCTTTGTTTGATTGCGTAGAGGCAACAGGCAGGGCCGACAAAACGAGCACAATCATTTCAACAACGTTTAAAGTATCGTTTGTTAAAAGTTTAACATTTGATGAATGGCCGTCTGTCCGTGGAGATGGGCAGGAAAGGAGGCTAACAATTTTAAATCGCTTCCACCGGGTGTTTACGGATGAGCGATGCCCATTTTGAGCATCAATCAGGACCATTTACACTTTGGCCCTTTCGTTGGGGACTTCGATTGTTTAGGGTCGTAAGCTTCTGTCATTGCGTCTCAATTGTGTCGCATTATGACCCACTTTTCATGCGGATTTCTTTGCTACGGTAGTTTTCCCTCGTACTTGCTAAGAAGGCAAGCAAATTAAGAAAACGTCCGCATAGTGGCAATCTGTAATGCGGTAGGAAACTCGTTAAGATTATCGAGGTTCGTGGCCAACCCACTGGTTGAAGTCTTTTGATAGCTGCGTTTGACACGGCGTTGATTGCCTACCGGCACACCAGGGTAAACACTACAGACCGGAAACTTTGTCGGTTCGTTCGTTGCAGGGATAAGAGATCTTCGGAATCTTCGGCTTCTTGGAAATATGTTCGATCAGTGCTCGATTGATTGGTTTGCTGATCGAGCGTGGATGATGAGGAAGATTGATGGGATGATGCGAATCATTAATTTAGCGGCGGTGAGCGCAATTTTTCGTCATATATCAGACTTTAAAGATGGCATCAGATACTCTTGTTGAAGATAAGTAATGTTCCTTATTTCTCATGTTATAATATTCGGTCTGATATTGGTCATCTTATTCGCATGTTTGCACGTACCCGATCGGAATGTCATAAAACGTCAAACAAACGTAACAAAGGCAGCCATTAGGCATCGAACATCCTTTTTCGCACTGGTAAACAGAGCTAGCCGCGGGTGTACATCGCCTGTCATGCTGTTCGTCACATCGCCGTGCTGAGTAATGTGGCTGGTATGTTCTAAGGCCTTTCCATTCCCTGCAAGGCACATGTTTCGCTCAAGCGAGTTTGTCGCTTGACACGCTTGATTTACACATAATTCTTGACAAGAGGACATAGGAACGAACCCTTCATCGCAAACGTTCACCATTACCGGAGGATATTGGCGTCGGAATGGATCGGGAACGGTTTGGCCCATTCGGAACCAGCCCAGTACACAGCGCACACTGCCCTGAACATTGATTCGTTGCGGCAAACTCATAACATAAATGGGCATGTCTGGAGCTGCGTTCGAGTATCGTGCCTGATTTGCTCAGCTTAACTCCGAGCTGCTGCTGCGGCTGCCGTCGTTGCTGTTGACGATTTCCAGCCGCGCATTATTCGTACGTGAACTTTTCTCCTTTAAATTGTGACCATAAAAGGGCTAGAAAATAATTGTTTGCTTGCGAGAATGTCACGACTTTTGTGCATCACCATCCGTTCCATTTTAGTGTTTGTGTGTTTGTGCTGAATGTGCTACAGATTGCAATCCAGAGTCCCTCTCTTTCGAGGGACATTCCTACTGGGAGCTAGATAGGACTAAAACTAGTTCTCTTCCCCTTTAGTATCCTTAGTTTTGAGCGATTGATCACAAGGTTTTCTCAAGGCGTCCCATGGTAGCCCGAGCGTTATGATTGAGCTAATTATTTTCGAAATAAATCTCCCTAACGCAGAGTCAGTCGTGGTTTTTCATTCCTCTTCTAGACAATATCGTGCTCACCATCTCGTAGGGTCTTTGGCTGCTCTAGGTGGAAAGGTTCCCTGGTTCCTCGGTATTGCTCTAGATCTGCAGTCCTGCACGAGGGCGCACGATGGAACATCAAATGGGGCTGGTTTGATTTTGTTTTACCATAATGACCAAAAATGGAACCGCTTCTGCACCGATGGCCGAAACGAATTTCCCCGCAGCATGAGGAAACGAACAAATTTGTAGGTTTCGCCCCGTGCACTGTGGGTTTCGTGAGTGTGTATCGATTGGCGGACCACCGCGAATGCACCACCATGAAGGTTTGTGGAGGATTTGAGGCTCACCTAAGTAGGAAAAGTGTCGTGGGTGTTATTTGTGAGCCAATTAAGCGTTTTCGATCGACCTGCAACGGGAGCTTGTTTGGTAGTGATTACCATAGCTGGAGCAGCGCTTTTGTTGCAAGAAATGATTGGGAACGCAATTGAACATGATGCCGTTGATGCAAATCATTCGTTTCTGACAGTTTGGAACGTTTTGCTGATGGTGCTTCTTCCACAAAATGAAGACTGCTGCTTACTTGTTGCTTCTATACGAATATAAAAAAGTTCTTTTAACTATATTTCGTATCATTTAATGACCAATTTAGATCTCTTTTAGCTGCTCATTACTTGGGCTGAAGTTGTTTAAAATACTTGTTTATCTTTTGTTACAATTATTTCATGCAATTTAAAATTACTCGAAGGCCCCTCCAAACATTGCAATAAACGGCAGCGCGGGTCTTCCCACATCAAATTAAAATACTTATTCAATGTTGCAACACGTATCCAATGTGCGCATCGTGCAATCCAATCTGCCAATTGCTGTTTTACAGTACATTTTTATTGTACATTGAATTCGCCCAACTGGTCTCCTCTCTTGTGTATGAATGGATAATTGGAATGCAACTGGCAAAATCCTTTCGCATTCATTGGTCAACGAGAGTGGGTAAATAGTTTCAGGTGAACGTATACACGTTGCAATGAATTTTAGGCATTTTAACTGTTCTGTTCTCGCTTTATATTTTCAGCTGTACCAGATAGTGTTTTTCACGATGCGTGCCGCCATATCGCCTCTTCCTGCCGCATGGGTGCTGGAAAAATCGATGGACGGACGGGCGTACGATGCTTGGCAGTACTTTGCGGCCGACGATACCGAGTGCCGGGAACGGTTCGGACTGCCAGCTTACACCGCAAATTACATCTTTAAGAGTGACACCGAAGTGATATGTTCGACACAGTTTTCCTCACTGGAGCCGTTGGAAAATGGAGAAATCAATCTTTCCATCATCAGTGGGCGTCCCAGTGAAATGATCACTTCGCCCGAGCTGCAAAATTTCACACTTGCTCGATATGTGCGGATACGCTTGCTGCGTATTCAAGCTGCAGAGCCACAGGTGAGCATTAAAATGATTTTACTGTTGTTTAAAAAATCGGAAATGCTTCTCGTTGAATTACGAAGACAGGTGTTTTCCTTTAAATCAACAGCGATCAGTTCAAAATGAAATATTTCGTAGCAATGCAATATTTCAGAAACAGAAATATTCACGCTTGGAATGTTTCATTTGTTTTCACGAATTCGTTTGTGTAATGCGGATTGCATACTCATAGGAGTATAGAAAATAATTACTACAGTGGATTTTAAATTTACCACAGTTATCAAAATAATTGTACATAATAATATATTCTTTATTTATTCTTACAGCGAAGCTTTTACACCATACGTTCGATGAGAGTTGGCGGGCGATGTTTTTGCTCCGGCCATGCCGGTAAATGCAAAACCAACGACAATAACATTGATAACGAGCCGCAGTGTGAGTGTGTTCACAATACCTGCGGAGTGCATTGTGATCGATGCTGTCCCCTCTACAACCAACGACCGTACCGCATTGGAAGTCCAGTTTCTGCTAACAAATGTGAGAAGTGTGAAGTAGGTTTCAAGCAATCAGTTACCATTTTGCATGCTTCGTTAACTCAACGATCTTTCGTTTCAGTGCCATGGCCACGCCAAGTCCTGCACCTACGACAAGCTTGTCGATGAACAACATCTTAGTTTGAGCATTCGGGGGAAAATGAGTGGAGGAGGTGTTTGTCAAAACTGCACTCACCACACAACCGGAATCAACTGTGAACGATGTCTTCCGGGCTTTTACCGCCCGCTGGATCGACTTCCAAACCATCCTGAACCATGTCTACCATGCAATTGCACAGCTCCTGGCGCTACCGGAGAATGCATTCCGATTGGCGGGGAGTGTCGTTGTCGGGAAGGATTTGCAGGTCCCTGGTGTACGGAGTGCTTGCCAGGACATTCGGGTGAGAGGTGTACACGATGTGATTGCGATGCAAGAGGCACACTTTCCGGACGGGAATGTGATGAAAGTTGCAGTTGCAAGGCCCACGTGGTCGGAGAGCGTTGTGAACGATGTGATGAAGGATATTTTGCACTAGACGAGGGACATCTTGATGGTTGCCTGAAGTGTTATTGTTCTGGAATTGGGACAGTATGCTCGGTGGCCCACCTTGAGACAATTAGCTATGAAACACTACAAGGCTGGATGGTTACAAATCTAGCAATGAGTGAGCAGATCATACCAACGAAGGACAACGACACAGGCCACCTTGTGTTTGGTATGTTTGAAATGCCCGAAACAGAAGCTGTTTATTGGAGGGCACCGGAAGGATATCTGGGTAATTTGCTGCGCAGCTATGGATCACGATTAATGTTCAAGATGCAATGGATTACTGTTCGTGGTGATACTAGTGGAAAGCCTACGGTTGGTCCAAGTCTTATTTTGGTCGGTCGTAACGGCATGAAGATAGCCTATGGAGAGGAAAGCTACGATGAGATTGGAGGAGCAACGATCACAGTTCCCTTGAAGGAGGATAACTGGTATCACGTTCCTCGAACGGTGAAGGATATCATCACACGGTTGCGACGAACCGAGTACCATGGAGATCCTGTTACCCGTTCCCAGTTTATGGGTGTTCTTACGGACGTCGAAGTAGTACTGTTACGTGGTACGTATCACACCGATCAGGTGGAGAGCGTATTGGAACAAGCACAATTGGTTTCTGGTTCGCATGCCACAGCCGGATCGTCTTCTAGTAGTTCTAGTTTCATTGAGCTCTGTGAATGCCCCGAGGGATACAGGGGAACTTCCTGTGAGCAGTGTGCATTTGGTTATGTGCGCATTTACGAAACCAGTGTCACCCACGAAAGAATCGGTCGCTGTATTCCATGCTCGATGTGTAATGGACACGCGGCTAGCTGTGATCTTGAGACGGGAGAGTGTGGCATCTGTTTGCATAATACCGTCGGCACAAACTGTGAACGTTGTCTTCATGGGTTCTACGGTAATGCGACTCTTGGTCGTCAGGATGATTGTAAGCGGTGTGCTTGTCCGTTGGAGGATCCAAGTAATAACTTTTCGCCAAACTGCCAGTCTCGTGGTGGAAGTTCGGATCCGTCGGAATACGTTTGTACACAGTGTCCGGAAGGATACACGGGTGACCACTGTGAATTGTAAGTAGCAAGAGGTGGACGAAACTCAATGAGCTATATGGAGTAATTGGAGCCAAACATTTTCAGATGTGATGATGGATATTACGGTGAACCGGCGGTAATCGGTGGCCAGTGTTTGCCGTGTCCTTGCCATGGAGGACCCTGCAATGCACAAACTGGAGAATGCATCGAGTGTGTGTAAGTATGCGAGAGCTATGTCATGGCAGCGTTCCTACCAACTGTTGTTTTACTCTCACGAGTTTCCTTTTCTCTTCTTCAGTGCCAATACAGAAGGCTGGCGCTGCGAACGTTGCAAAACCGGCTATTGGGGCGTTCCGGATGATGGTTGCGAACCATGCAGCTGCTCCGAGCTGGGTGCCCTCGAGAACGTCTGCGACGTGACGACGGGCCAGTGCATCTGCAAGCCGCGATACGGTGGCCGACGCTGTGACGAGTGTGATGTAAGTATCGCCCCAAGAACCTTGTCGCTGAACGGTTAAAACATTGAATGCTTTTTGTTGTTGTTGTTGTTTTTTTTCGTTGTCTACAGGTGGGTTATGGCAATCTAGATCTCGACTGTCCGGCTTGTGCGTGTAATGTGAATGGTTCAGTTAGCTTGGTGTGCAATGTAGTGAGTGGGCAGTGTGAGTGTAATGCCGGCACGGAGGGAATCCATTGCGATCAGTGCAAGGAAGAGTTCTTTGGATTGTCCGAGGAACAGCCGGGTGAATGTAAAGGTAGGTGGCATTACATCAATTTCATTTTCCTTGCAAGCCGTAACAAATTAGCACGGCAAATTGATAGAGCATCGAAAGGTGAAGTCGCTTGCTTGTGGCTGAACTAAAGCGTTCAACAGAAAGTGGGTAGCATTCACCGAAACGAATGCTAACTCAAACAGCAATCGAGATCTTGATGGGAAACATCAGCATCCATCAGTAGAACGACTCAATCCTGGTGAGCACACACGGGCTGTCTTGCCGGGTCGATAGTCATCAGCGATAGTAACGATTAAATGAAAATGCACTTCCCCGACACCAGACACGATCGGTTATGTTTGCTCTCTCGAGAACTGGTGCAAGGGCATGAGCGGATTGTGTATAGAATGCTTTCACATACTGAAAACCAAGGCGCCGCCACATGATCATTTTATGTTTTGTTCGATGCATGGACGAGTCACTGCTCGAGTCAAAAGGAGAGATTAATTTTATTGTTATCGTTATTACCATTTACGTAGATTACAATTTATTGATTATGAAGTCATTAAATCCATACCACCGGGATAGTTGGCAGTCGCTGATGCAATCTGCGTGGGAGCCATGGGAGGTAAATTGAAGATTGTAGCATCTCTAAAGTCGTTTGGCTTACGTTGGCTTATCACAGCAAGATAACAAATTAATATGGTTCATATTTTGCAATAAAAATACTTGTTCGTGAAATATTTCAATAGGAGCAGAGATCGTTGCTAATAGTAGCAATAAATATGTCAAGCGCCCTGATTACTATAAAACAGATCACTCAAACTTTTACCACTATCGCAAGACCATAAACCTAACAAATACAAACAAACATTTTTCTCTCGGCCCGCGGTAGTATGCTGATTGCATCTTTTTTATAGAGGATAAACAGCTTGGAGCCTGCTTTTTAAAAGGCTCGTGCAACAAAAACTCATTCAAGTGGGCTAACATACTCCATAAACCATCATCGCACAAAACGTTCTTTTTCCCCTGAAAAATTACGGCATTACTTTCATCCTCATTCTTGTGCAAAGTAAACAAACAACGCATCGGATCTACTCGAAGAAGGCAGAATGCGAGACACGAACCATAAAATTTGCTGATTGATCGATGGGGTAATTATTTTTGGAGCATGCAAAGCAGCAACGGCAGCAGCGCCAAATCGCTTCATGCTTCTCTTTTTAGCGCCATCGAGTTCACCAAGAAGGCTCGCGACGAGTCGTTGCAAGTTAATTAAAAAAATTTACTTCGATCGTCAATTTTTTTGATGATTTTTTTTCATACTTTTTGCTGGTTCTTGTCGGGGGTTGATGGAGGTTTATGTGTTTTGTGCGAGATGTGAAACGGTGATGAGGAACCGGTTTTTTGTTGTGTATAATCGTTGTAATAAGCTTCCAGCAAACAGATCAGCGTTATCCATCCAGATATCAATGCGCAGAACATCGTGGTTGCTGCTTTGGTTGTCGTGCTCACGCAATACCAATTTCGGTATATTTACTCCATTCCACCATTCGCTGTCGTACTTTTGGGACAAATAATTCACAAAATGACGGACTGTTGACTTTTTTGGGTTGCTAAATTTGCGTAGGCCGGCTTGTCGTCAATAGGAGGGCCCCGGTTGACTCACGAGCTGAGCAAATACACACACAAAACCATAACACCTAGCTTCCGCAAACAAACCCCGGCCTCGAGGTTCGACCTCGACGCGAACGGCTTCTTCATTCCGGCGTGAACGGTTGAATATCGAGATGGGCGGCATTTTTCGATTGATTTGTCCACCATCCCTTTTGCAGTAAGAAAACAGATAACGCAATCGTGGTAGGGGTGGCATGGTTGTGTTGTTATTTCGCTGTGCCGGCTCATTGGGAAAATTAATCGCGATTCAAGTTTCCGCGTCACGTCGGCCGTGCTGGACAAGTCAAGTTGCGCGGTAGTCTTGGCGGTAATTTACCTACAGTTCAGCGACAAGCTTCGTCGTCATCATCATCGTGTGTGGTCAGTAGGCTCCAATACAGTGAGATGGTGGACGGGTGGTTTGGAGGTCGCGCCTAGTCGCACCATCATCGTGTGATGAGTAATTTGCTTTTGTAGACTGCTTGGGTAGACAGGCCTGCTAGACTCGGTGGTGGTCGTCCGTTCGTGCGTCCGGATGCAGTCACTTATCGCGGTGAGGGAAAATCGATCGAATTGATGCTATCGAAAGGGTAAGGGAGGGAAACAGGCGGGGAAAACCCTGACGTGGCTGTTTTTTTTCTTTCTTCGCTCTGTGCTACAATTAATTGAACTCAGGAAGACGCGCTAAGGTGCGGTCAGCGGTCAGAGCAGATGGAAGGAAGAGTTTATAAAATGTACAACTTTATCATCATCATCCTGTACATGCGGCGGCACGCCCGAGTCTTATGCTGGCGGATCCGGATTTATGCTTCACTCTTTTCGCTCCCATTTCGCTCCCACTCCCGCCAAAGCTATTGATATGAAAATTAATAATAAATCAATTAGAAACTAATGACTTAGCGGAATTTTTATTGAATAAAATTAATAAAAGGTGGTCGTACAAACGGCCTGGACACAGGCACACATACGAAAGGAGCAGCGCATCTTCATTTCGTTCGATTTGGTAACCTTTCTATTTTGGCAATTTGAATGTAAAATAGGGGAAAACCGGGGATGTTGCAATACAAATCGAATGTTATAAAAATGAGTTTTATTAACACACTTCACGGGAAACCTTTCCCGTTTCCCTTCTACATTCAACAGCCTGCGGGAAGCGCAAATCGTTTTGATGTGATTTAATCGAACTATGAGGGCCTAGCTTTTTATGGCGCGTCTTGTTGGCCCACATTTCCCTGGACTCGGTCGCATTACTAGAAGATGTGCAATGCGATCATCGGCATCGTTTCGGTTAGACGCTTTCAAATGGTGTTCAATCAATTCATCACTACGCGCACTGAAGGAGATTGGTCGTGTTCGGTCTAGTGTAGTTTTAGTTGTATCAAAGTGGATACTTCAATCCCAAAGCCGATCGACGAGCTCTTCTGTCGACTCCCTCGTTTGAATTGTGGACTACCATGACGCCATGTTCATATTGATGAAGTGTCTTGTTTTTAAAGCACTTTTTCGCATGTAGGAGAAAATACATATCTATTAGTTTTTTTCTCCGAGAGATTATTGAGCAAAAAAGTCGTAAACGTAGTTTTCTCTGCTTGACTTAATCACGGCTGCTTACAAGTCATGTTACATGCCCAACCCAAAACCCAGTCCGGAATGCAACAAAGAGGCATTTAATCTACTTGCTCCATCCCATGCGTCTCTATAGACCCCACCCCCCTGGCTTGCTTACTCTCATTCAGAGGTGGCTTCAACATCATCATCACCTTTCGTGTGGTACAGCAGCACCGCAATTGCACCTTACCGGACTGCTGGTGCACGACACCGTTCGCAGTTCCGCTGTTGCAAGCGATAAATTCCGAATGGTAATTTATGTGCGTACCGGTTTGGCCAAAGAAGTCAAAAGGAGAGGAGACTCACTGAGATCGCACAATTGTCCCCGCCCCACCTGTTTTCTGTCAACAAGTCGGGACTGTAGCTGATCAGAATTCCTGGCGCGCGCACAGCAGCAGCAGCAGCAACAACAGCCTTGCCGGCGATCGCTAGTGTCACCCCGTGTTGCAACGCCGCATGAATCCGTTATGAAATTGCACATTAAAATGCAATAAAACAAAAACGAGTGAGCGAAGGGATGAAGGCGCATCCCTTCGCACCAGCTCCGTACCTGTGTTTGTGCGGCAACAAAACAGCACCGACTGCTGCATCTTGGCTGCTCACTCGACGTACTAGTGAAGGAAAAGGGGGAAATGGGATTAATCGCATCATCAGACAAATTGGAGCCACCATGGTTCATTCCGTGCTTCTCGTGGCAGGGGGGTACGAAGAGGGGCAGAAGGTTGAGGAGATGAATAGTGCAGTTTAGTGCACTTGCGCACATGGTTGTTTTGCGCCACAGTGCGATGGGGGTCATACCATGGTGGTGTTGGTGATAATTTCATGGTTTTCCGCGAGCACCCTGACACTTTGTTTTATGGCACTTTTAGCATTATTTATATCCTTCTCGTGCAAACCTCTATCTCTGTCTCTTATGTATAGTGAGTTTTTTTCCTTCTTTCTAGCTCGTGGGTGGGGTATTGCATCAAAGCCAAGTCCTGCTGCAGGTGAGGCAAAATTCTTATTCCGCACACAAGTCAGCGTGTCAATCCGTCCATGAACAAAGATTGTCGATCGATTAATGGAACAAACCTCACATGCTGTTAGAACCCTTCGTCTCCGAGCACACTTACACACACACACACACACATGGGCACAAACATACGAAAGCTTAAACACAATCTCTTGTCTTTCGAGCAAATGTGTAAGCCCTTCTCCAGTACTCTCTTGCTCTTTATCGGAAATTTTTGAAATGTCTCGTTTTGTTTTCGGTGGTCATGCTGGAGAAAATAGGACCGCCTGACGAGTGGTCGCCACTGCTGCCGTGAGCTTAGTGTGCTTGCTTTGATGGAAATCGTGAGTCGATTGAATTATTTCCATTTATACTCCGTTTGGACCGGTGCGATGGAATAATGTACCTCATGACTGCATTTTTCCAAACCTCCTCCTTTCTCCACCACTATACACCACTAGACTAGATGACCTGTGCAGTTTGAAGGATCGTGCCCATCGTATTATCGGGCTCGAGCGATCGTACCCGAAGATAAATGGCTTTTTCTTTATTTTGTTTTTTTCCTCGCCGTCTGTCCCCTTCTGATGCCGTGGCGTGTGTTGTACTAATTGATTTATTCCGTTACCTCGTGAACCCGTGCGGTTCGGATTAGAGAAAGAATGGTGGGGGAAAATGAGTGGCGTCCGCCTTACAGGGTGCTGAAAAAATAATCTCGCCTTACTCTTATTTTGATTGAGATATGAAGAGCAGGAGACCTTGAGTGATCTCTGTCTGGTTGGTTCAATCCAGGGCGTTAGCAGTCTATCTGAGAAAAACAGAGAATTCCACTTTAAACAAATCATAATCGCTCGTCTTTGCTTCACTGGATTGTGGTTGTTCAATCTGTTCATATATAACGATGAAATTAATTGCGCACTTGTAACCTTAATAAATAGCTACAAACCATCATGCTCATGTTCAGCATAATCACCTCGACCGGATTAGAACGTATCATTGCACGCAAATTTTTTTTACTATAAATGACGAATGGTTGCTGCTTAGAATTGGCACCAGATAGATGATGTGCAATAAACTCTGATCAGATATTCAATAACTCACCACGAGCCTGAACTCCCATTGCCCCCTGAGCGATGGGTTTCGATCGTTGATTAGACGTTTATGAATGAATCTCGCGATCATGTCCACAGCAGGCCCGGTTCTGCAACCGCGGCGGGTGATCATTTCCCATGATTTCTAGAGCTTTATGGTATGGAATATATCATCGAGCAAACCTGTTGTTGTCGTTCATCTAAGCAACTAACTCCCCCGATGAGACCCAGCTAGAGAGGCACACCGACACTGGTATACGGTACAGCCCGTAAGCATATGCCCTATGAAGAACGAAACGGTGGGATCCCCGTGGTCCCGCCGCGTCACGGTTTCGTTTGGGCAGGGTAATAAAAAGTTTCCCGAACATCTCCTCACAAACTCGGCCGGGAAATCAAAACTGCTACGGTGGCGGTAGGATCAATCATTTGCAACTTGTTTCCTCTTGCGCGAAAGAGAGGGAATTTTTCGTGACGGACAAAATCAACTTGATCTTTCTGGTGTGGCAAGCTTTACGGTGCATTTTTACAACCGGTGCATGTTAGAACCATTTTCGAGCGAGCGGCTGCACTATAAAGGGTGGAATAATTGGGTCAGTAAACCAGAAACCTAGGTTGAAAGAGGAAAAGGAATAAAGAGGCTAAGAAAGTGAGGCTTTGTGTGAATGTTTGAAGAGGTTTCTCGGTTCGATTATTCGGAATATTGATATGAAGATATTTTTATTTCACACTGGAAATTTCATTTTCGTGTATAGAAGGCAGGACAACTGCTTTGGTCCGTACATGATCCTGTTTAACGTTCGATAAACATGCGCAAATCATCTGCATTGCGAATCAAAAAGTCAAAGCGTTATTTAAACCGTTTAACCTTTCGTTAAACGAATCTTATTGTTGAATCGCAGGCTGGGAATCGTAAATTGAAAGCTTAACGTTAAAAGCCTTATGCATGACCCGGTGGGTTGTTACGATCATGCTGATAGTATAATCGGATTTATCTGAGGAGCTTGGGTAGACACTTTTCAAAAAGAACCTTCTGACCTTTCGAAAGAAAGTTGTTCTGCCCAAAAATTACTTCTCCCAGGGTTTCATGATTTCCTACTCGCGTCAAGATCGCAACTACGGAACGAATCCTTCCCCACGACGTGATGAAACAAATCGATTCAGCCAGTTGGCCAGTTCTTTACGTCAGGAGAGATGGCAGCCAATGGAGTGTTAAGCAGCATTCATTATGTGTCTTGTTGCAGTACATTCCGTTGGTAGATTTTAATTAATGCTGGACCGAGAAGCGTGCGTATCGGTGCGTAAGGTGCAGACACCAACCACATGAAAATGGAAACGATTCTATGTTTTATGCGCTGGTGCTTATGTTACTACCAATATGGGTGTAGAATTTGGCTTTCCGCCACAGCAAATTATCCGCTTGAATTCCGGTTCTCCACTATTCGAATAACAGAAGTGAGCGTGTGGGACTGGTGGCGGGAGGCTTTTCTGTGAGAAATGATTTATAAACCCGAACCGCGTACAGATTCGGGTGCCGTTTCATCGTGAAGTGACTGATCCATCGCCTTGCTGTTCCGAATTGAGGACAACCAAAGACCCAGTGGCCCCCAGAGACTGTTCCAGCAGCAGCAGCAGCAGCAGCAGCAGTCTGATTCGGTGTTTGTGTGGGCCGCAATGGTGTTGCTCCAACTCGGTGCACTGAGCGTCGGGGGCGCACTTTGTACACTGTCGGTTGGTATTAATTTTCCGTGGTAAAACATTAATTACATGCCTAATGATCGGTTGTTTTGGGAGCAGTTTGGAGCAGTGAGCTTCGTGCTCGGCTTAAGATTAACGAAGATCAAGCGAATGAAGTTACCGGTTGGATTGAGGAGGATGGAAAAATGTTTAAAATAAAGAAGGTGAGTAAAAACATCTCCTCAAGATTGATAAAATAATTACAGCATATGTATTTATTCTAGAAAGCCTTCAAAACTTTCACTCAAAACAAAATTACCTGAAGCGTCTCAGCATAAAAACTTGAGCCAATAAATAATGCTTCCATATTTCTCTTGCACAAAATACTGCTATCATGAGACGTGCTATTACACGATGGCAAATTATTTCGTCATCAAATAAATGTGATTAATTTGCTTGCTCATCTGCTGCAGTATGCCGAGGACACCTCGATCAGCCTCTACCCACAATGTACCGACGGCTACAACAAATCCGCATTGAAAAAAGACATATTTACTAACCGTGGGCACCTCGAGTGGCACTTCTTATCTGCTCAGTCATACCATCGCCGGAAGCAACTCACAATGAGCCGTAGCAGCAGCAACATCACAAGCATAAGTTATGCGTGTAAATATTTGCCACCGGCACTGTACTCACCGCACGCTGTAGCAGCTGATGGTGTTGTTTAGAGGATCTCTTTTCTTCTGTTCATGCTGCACATTCCCCACACTCGGCAACGGTGCACATTAAATGCACATTTATGAATTGCTCTAGGTTTCAAGCTCTCTCTCCTCGCTCTTCCGAGATCCAGGAGTCGTTTCATCTTCAACACCTTTCTTGATCGTATGGGCTGGGAGGGCGGGATTGAGAAATGTTGCTGCTGATGATGATGATCTTCTGTGCATCCTAGCCTGACCGACAACACGGTGAATGGAGCGTGTTTTGGAGTGTGTGTTGGAAGATTATTTGTGCGTTGAGAAAGTACATGCAAGCGCGAAAACGATCCGTCTCTAGTGGCATTTGCAGCCTCTTTGGTTGGAGGATTTATTCAGCTGGACGTTGGTTGCGTGGGAGTTAACAGCCTACCAGATGCTGCTTAACATTCACACTCGCTTGCAGCAACTACAAATTCCATTCATAATACCGCGATCAAAGCGATCTAGCAAAGTGCGGTACTTGACGATAAGATAAACGCACCTACCATTCCAATGCAAATAGTGCTGCTGCGTGCATCCGTTCCCACATCACGGCCTAAGGTGGCAAAAGTATCATCTGGTGTGGTTAAATTGCGTTAATAATCTTTCTGACCAGAGGTGGCCGGAATGGCAAGATCATCACACCCGTTCAGTTTATAGCAAACGATCGAAAATAATCCATTTGCCAGCACATTTGCACAAGTTTCGCGGGCGAGATACGGCACACGGTGGCATAAGAGGCTCGTTAATCAACGATGGGAGTAGTAGAGGGAACGAGTCCTAGGGTGCGGTGTTTTGAGGTGAAAACTGGTTGCACAAATCGTAAAATTATGCCCACCTTTAGCACAGCAGATCGAATTATCATCATCGATTCGGGTTGCGCAGTAAATTCCGTTGACGTTTCTTGATCGTTTTGGGATGGTTTAGATGGCGTAATAAAAATTAATAAATGTATATCAATCGGCTCATTTCCGGCGTGGAATAGCTACTTTGTCACAGAATCCAACAGTCGCGCCATGTTGGTTTGTCTGTTTGCATCAAATGTGCAACTTATACTAGATCGATGGAGTATTGGGCAATGTGGTTCTAAGCACAAATCCCTTGCGTGCTCCCGCTAATGGACCCAATGGTGAAGTATCTCTTCCGATCGTAAAAGCGACCGAAATTAAATGATTTGGGTACCGTACTAAATCAACGCGTCACGAACACCGAATTGCTCTCCCCACCTTCCTTTCACCTGACAGCGGACACCCAGTTTAGTAACGAATAAGATATGGAAACCCATTTACAACTGCAGCATGGGGCGGCATGTGGCAAATGCAAATGAAAAATCGTGCCCGATTGCACACGTTCGAGCCTTTTCCGCCGTTTTCAAATCGTTGACCAAAGCTAGAGGTGACTGCCCAAAGTCACGCAATAGCCGCTTCTAGGCGTTGCGCTAGTTGTGTGATTCACTATTGGCATCCAATGAGAGGAAGTATTGCTTCGGGAGGAACTTCAGTCAATCGAATCGAAAGGATTGCATATCAAGCAATAAAGCATTGAAAACAATCTGCCGTTTTCCAACCGGTTCGATTCCAATCCTTCTCATTGCCAGTTTGCATGTTTGTCCGATTTTCCAAAGCACCTCCCTGTTCGTGTCGAGAAAGTGCCGAAGCCGGGCGTCATTTTGGCGTGTTGATCGTGGCGTCAAAATCGAATCAAGTCGGCCGCCAACTGCCGACATCTTTGCCTCTTCTCTAGCATCGCTAACTGCACTTTAATTGCTGGGGCGCGTTAAACCGCTTCGGTTGGGCGCATCTTGCAGTGGTTTGAGCGCATGATAAGTGTTTCTAGCACCTTGAAGTGGTTGAAGGATCACATTGGAATTTGTGCACCGGCTAACAAGCTGTTAATTATAAGCTTCGGTATGATCTGCCGTTGCTCTTCACTCACACATCAATCCGGCAGTGGATTGTATGCGATGCTTGTACTGATGTCAACGTAAGAAACAACATTTCTTTAATTACTTGTAGGTTGATCACAAGAATGCTATAGTTTAACCAAATACTAGGGATCCGTCTGGTCCTTAAGGACAAACATAATTTCTGGCATTTCCGTTCCGTGTTTACCCTAACTTCATGTTATTCAATTTTTAAATTATGTAAACACCATTCATAAAGCAAATCAGTAAATAATACGCTCGCCCCAAAACCTTGCCCCGAGTCAAAAGGATAAAGTCATTATTATCAAGTATCCTGTGATCCCGTGTTCCAGCTCGTCTTGTGAGGTAACCAAAAGAATCAATAACCTCCGTTTGCCGGTTCTCAATCATAATTTGCATGCCGACAGCTTTGGACCAGTCTTATCGTACGCAAATCCATTCGTCTTATAAAGGGAGTCCAAAAAACACGAGTTCCGCTCTCGGCAAAGCGTTGATCTCTTGTAGCTGGTTGCGTTTTGGGATACACAGACAAGCCCAAAAACAGGGTCGATGGACATTCGCTGATGCCGATGACGATAATGATAGGGAGATAAGCGAGTAGTCTGTTTAAAAAATAATTTTCTGTCGATAAGATGCACCAGATATAAAGGTATCTGGTACTGGACGTGACAACTTGGAGTGGAGCAACAGTCCCTCGTCCTCTCCAGAACAATGTGCTATAATTTGCTCCATTTTCTTGCGGTGTTTACATTTTGCCTTCACTAAGCATTCGTGGTAAATATTCTTTCTCCTTTTCGTTAGGCTGTTAGAACCCGTTTCTTGCACTTTTTTTTAAGTAACGTTTACACAGGATGTTTTACTTTTAGGATGAACACAGGATAAACAGTGACCTTTGCTCCAGAATTATTGAATAATTTCTACATCTTAAATGTTTTTTATTGAAATATCTTCGAGGCTTGTTTCCTCGATAACTCAAAAATTGCTTAAATATGATGGCACCCTTTCAAATTTCGTACACATGGCTCTGACTTCTTCTAACTGTTAAGGACACATAATATTTTCTGAATAATTTATCCATCAACGACTCAATTTCACGCAAACGACGACTTGTTGTCGTCGAGCTCATTGGCCCAAGAAACGTAACGCGTGCAGTTCCGCATCTTTGACTCCCCATTGACCTACCCATGTTGGGAAAGGGCGGAGGGGACTCAAATCATTCCTCTCGCACACCACCGTAGGATCGGGAAACGTGGAAAATGCATCTGGCAAAATTATCCCTCAGGAATTTCGTTCGATAGTGGTTATTATATTTACTTTGAGCATATCATTAAACGACATTATAAACGACTTTTGCGATGATTTATGCGCTTGCTTCCCGCACCGTTTGGCTTCGGTCTCCTTCACACTGGTGTTGGTGAACCGCAGCAACAATAAAGCCATGGTTCCGTGGGTTTGGCAAATAGCAAACAAATTTGCCTGCACGCCATCGAGATCCCGCCATTTGATTCTGATTGAAGGCAGCTTTCGTTCCTGGGAAATACTTCAACAGCTGACAACGCCCGGTTTCTGCCTTTGGAGAATCCACCCGTCGACTATGCTAATCATCGTAGACTGGCAGCCTTCCCGATCGCGAAGGCAGAGGACTTGCGAAACTTCCTAGCCGGAAGACAGTATTACTCTGGGTGTGGTTGGAATGGCGCTCGAATAGAATCTTGAATCGATCGTTTGATTGAACGTGCGCTCTCCGTCTCTACATAGATTGCTTAAACCCATTCTCTGCCCTGAGGTAATGCAACGACAGGAAAGGCAGGGCAGCGAAAGGCATACATAACACCACAGCATTAAGTACGGTGATGCTGCCCGGGCAACATATCGAGCAAGCTGATCGCAATAATTCAAATTTAACTCTGCTCACCTCATCCAGCGCGGGAATTTATGGGCGAAGCAACGAGATTTATGTTGGCCTCGTGCACATTAGGAGCAACCACGATCAACACACGCACTCGAACCAACTCTAATAGAGATGTTAGCGTCGATCGGGATCGAAGCTGTAAGGTCAATCGACACGGTTGCCTTAAAGATATATGACACCTCCCTTTATGAGCTTCTCACACACAAAGCCTCGAACGCACTAACAGCCAGTCAATATGGCGAACAACGTCCAAATAGGAGGGAACCGTGTCAATTAGAGCAAACTTCCTTTCGTGCGACATGTTCCAACACTGCCCACGACAACGTGTGTTGGGGTCCAGAATTGAGTCATAGTACTCGTGGTTGGCGATGTTTGTCGATATACACCGGTCTCCTTATTCGTGGTTGGCATTTGTGGCACAACCGGCACAGATCAACCCCAAACGGTTGGACTTTACACAACTGACAAGGCCCACCATATCCGGCGTCCATTTTTGTGTCTTTAACACCCATACCGCACCTGAACTTAAATAAATTTCACACACTCCTGTCAATCTGTGCGGCTTGGCATCGATGGATTGTTCGCGTAATGCAACGGTGATCAATTGAGTGCGGCTAGATTTGCGACAAGAACTAGCCCGTCAGTAGGGCGACCACGACCATTCACGCATTTGGTCCAATTTTTGCCCACGCAAAAGCTAAACCAGACTTGATGGCGGAAATCGAGGTTTCTCACCTCCAACATTGGACACCAATTCAATTTCTTTTGGATGGTTTGAACCCATGACAAGTTGCGATGGAACGGTAGGCCATTCCCACGCCTTGATCTTAAAGCTATGACAGCGTTTGAGTTTGTTCCAAAATTAAGAATTGCCTCAAAATCAAGCACAATAATGGAAAAACTCTACAAAATATTCAACCGTAATTTCTTCTCTAGACGTAAACACGTAACGTTTTCATTACGACTCTGCACATGGGAGTTCCTAAAACTTTCAATTTCTTTTCCACATGCTTAAATCCTATGCTTCATCGCGTCTGCTATGATAGAAAACGAAGATAAATGTAGATGTTTATGTTGGTCTCAGTTTCAACATGAAACGCTCAACGCGCGGCCAAAGCAATGTCTTTTTTTCACCAATGCATAATGTCTTGTTTGGGCGTTTTGGTGAAATTCTATCCGATCCAGAGAAAGTGACAACGACCGCACGTTAACACACGCACGTTTGGAAGGACAGTGTTTTCCGATTGTTCCCCTCCGACGACTCGGACAAACGCGCTAATCGGTATGTCCATGTATAAACAAAAAGGAAAGAAGGAAGGAGGAAGAGTATGTCTGGGTGACAAGGGTCCCACTGCATTCACGTCCCACGCTTCTCTGCAGTTGAAGATTTCACCAATAAAAAAAAATGCATTCATTCATAAACCCTTTACACACGGATTCCCCTTAGCTCCCCTACACCCTCTGGTTGGGTATGGATATGGAAAAGAAGTTTGTCAATGAATCAAGTCAGCCTCGGAGGAGCCCACTAGTCACGGCCACCCCCGCCAGTCAGTCCCATTCCGCACGAAGACCTCCACCGCTGGACACGAACTTTAAGACAAGCGCAAGGTAAAACACAAAACAAATCGGCCAGGTCCGCCCCGAGAGTGGCTTGAGCTGGCTTTTTGCGGACTCGGAACTGGGTCTCGTTTTAATGATGCGTGGGCTGTGTAAGGTGGTTTTCTTTCGCGTTTGCGTTGAGCGTGTCCTGCCCACCCGTGTCTCCAGTGACGATCACCGGATTGGGTTGCGTGGTAGTCGGCTTCTTTTTTTGTCGGTGGGTTTGTATGTGTGTCTCCATTCCGAGGAAGCCCTCGGAGGCTGGCCCGAGGGAAGCATGAGTCGCATGTTTATTTCTGTATTTTATATTTCTTGTCATTGTATGGTGTGGCTGGACTGTCTGTTTCCTTCCAGGGGACAAGTCCACCTGCGGACCAGCGTCTATCGTGTACTTTGTATCACCGTTGCGATGGGGTAATGTATTTTCAGTGGAAGGATTGGAGTATTGCACAACACGCCAAACCCATTCATAAACTGTCATCGACTGAAGGAGAGAAGGAAAGGAACATTATTTGCCGTAGAGTTGCATTTATTCGATTGCTTTATGCTGAGGGCTCATGTGGATGGGCTGTGCTTGTTTTTTTATTTAGATATTCTATTGAATGTCAAACAGCAATGGATTAAAGATATTTTTGTTGTTTAAATATAAAGGTATATGTGTTGTTATTTTAGCAGTCATGAATATCTAGAGACTAAGATAAATAAAATACGCATAGTGATAAGTTTCCCAACTGGGGAGCTCATGATTACGATCGCATGAACTCGCAGCATTCATTGATGGGGCGAACTCGCCACGAGTTTCACATCCACAAATAAAACTCTCTCAGAGGAACTCCCCAGAAAAAGGAGTTCCTATATTCCAACCCCCTATCAACCCCTACGAAAAGCTGCATAAAACTCTCTTTCTCTCGCTCTCTGTTGGTGGAACTCATTCCCCTACTGCGACGATTCTCGCGCACGCACGCAGTACGCGAAAGAACCGCGTGCGGAATCGCTCATCACAGGCGAGTCGTACGGTAAGCTTCGCCGCGAGTGCACGTGTTTTTGGTCGAAGATTGCGCACACACGTTGTCTTCGCGCAGGAAGGAAAGAAAAAGGGTATAATCCGCAAAAGATCCACTCTTATCGGTGGACGGTTGTCATTCGAAAGGTTGCTGCTTAACGCAAAAAGGGTGTAAGTGAAGTTTTGACATTAATTCTTGTGCTTTAATGAACAAAAAGTCTTATCCAGTTTCTGTTTGTGTGAGTATGTGTGTGTGTCGATCAATTATTTGAGCAAAAAGTGTAGCAAATCCATAATCAAAACAGCCTGAAACCGCTTTGCCCAAATGCCTTCGCGTGGTTGTGACTTTGCTAATCGAAAAAAGAGCTTCCGAGCATGAGTGTTGAAAATCATCTCAAACTAAACGTCAAATTCCAAGGCTGTAAATCAGCCTGCCGGTCCGCATTTGCCAGTGGCAGAAGCCTCCAAACACACACAAAATAAGAATCGGAATCTGTAGTTTTTGGTGTGTGCGTTCTCAGGAAACCTTAAAAAGCCCTCGAGCCGCAAAGCTCGCCGGCGAAGGTACATCATCTTCATCATCGCCACCGCAACGCCGCTGAGTTGCCCGGGGAACAGGCAGGGCACTGCCGTTCTGAAAGGCAGAAGCAACAAAACATACCCCGCGGCACCCAAGAAATATGATTTTCTGATTGATGTTTCCTTGTGCCGTCTAAAATGTGGTTCAAAGGTGGTGGTCCCTCGGTGGACGTTTAAGTGTGTGTTTGTGTGCGTGCGTTTTTGTGATTCAATAAAATAAGCCAAAAAATATGAAACAGCGGTAAACAAATCGGAGGGTCAAGGAAGAGGTGCGATGATGAAAGTAAGGCGATTAAACGCGAATGTCTCAAAATGTCCCGTAGAACCATTAATTTGTTATTTGCGAAGGTATTCAATCTTACCGTGAAGCTTCTTTTTGCAAAGCATTACCAACTTCTTGACACGTTCACGATTATTTACTGTCCCGCCAGTGTATACCACCCTATAATACCGTGTGTTAATTGGGTGAAAGAAAATTGTGGTCGTGAAAAATCGCTTACCAGATGCAGAAGAAGAGGGCCTAGTGTGAAACAAAATGTTTGCAAAGCGTCGAACAAAAGAAGGCATAAATGTTGAATAAACCGGGGCAAAGGAAGAAAACCACCAAAAAGCAGTTGTCCGCCACGAGATAGCACGAGAGATTAAACAGGATTACTAGTGGGGCTATCAGCTGAGGAGGTATAAAATTGAAACATAAAAACAAACAAAAATTGCAGACCATCGGCCATCGGGTAATGAAGAAACTAAAACGCCCCACATTTTGGCTCGGGTTGTGTGTGAAGGTTGATTGTTACGGGCAGCAGATTGGCAAGCCTGGCAAGATGGTGCAGGAACGAACGGGACCAGTACACGCCAGGGGACATCGTTAAATAACGTAATCAACAGATGCTGCGAATTGAAACGCGATACGCGCGGCGGTTTGCAAGAATATTTGTGTGAGTGAGTGTGTGGCTTACAAAGGTGAATTGTTTGCCTGTGAGGAAATTTAACGTAGTGATGTTTGCAAAAAAATATTGGTGTGAGCCTTTTGCTTCGAGATGAAGGCTACACATGTTGTTCAAATGAATTTTGAAAAATGAGTTGTAGTTTGTGTAACGACTCTAATCTGATATGAGAAATTCGAAGAATTCACATCGCAATCCAACACGAACGACACACAGTCTAACTGTACTGAAAGTTGGTTTCACATGCGGCAGTAAATAAAATGATAAGATAAGCAGCGGCAATCGAAGTTCGCGTGGCCAAAAAACCTTCACCATATGATCGAAGGTGAACGCTGGACATCAGCGCTTCCTATGGAGTATAGTGTGTTAGAGGAGAAGCATAAGAAAACAGTCCACCGGTTCCCTTTCTTTTGCGGATCGCGGTTAGGATTTCAGCATCTTTTGAACCGCTTAATTATGCTCGCGCTACGCTCGTACGTTTCTTGTCCCAGTGAAGCGCCCGGTGAGAGCCTTCCGTGTGAAGGCAAACGGTAGATTAGAATGGGACACACATAGATGGATGGTCGATGACGGCGCTTGCGTTTGGGCGTCTCT
The DNA here is from genome assembly GCA_000349165.1 of Anopheles christyi. Taxonomy (NCBI): domain Eukaryota; kingdom Metazoa; phylum Arthropoda; class Insecta; order Diptera; family Culicidae; genus Anopheles; species Anopheles christyi. The sequence goes on along the minus strand of KB678201.1, from coordinate 3,957 downwards.
CATGATGGGCCTTTGGGTGGTCGTGGGTGATGGGAGATCAAGTGGCGCATCTCCGCCTTCCGTCCCTACGTAAGAAGCAGTGGACAGCGGAACAACAATAAAAGTAGCAATTGCTGGCAAGAGGAGAAAGGGCGTGAAGAAACAGTGTGCAATAAGGAAACAGCGTTACAAAAAAAAACACACATACACGCAGAAGTAGACTGGCCCACCAAAATGCTTCAAACTCGAGCACGAATCGAAAGGGTACACATTAAATCATAATACATAAATTATGTATTGTGCTTTGATCCGCGTGCCTGTGTGTGGCTTGTGACGAGTGAATGGTTAGGAAAGGGAAGGTTTTCGGGTGGCGTTCGGTCAAAAAATCGCCACTACTCGTTCGATGAAGATCGATTGGGATGCGAGCGTTTCGTGAAGGGTGATTGTTTTTTCTCTCTTCTTTGTTGTATTGAGAGGAGAATTACGTCCCTTCTTCAATGTTTCACTCTTGTTTGTAGTTGACTTTTGATGTTTGGAAGAGAACGCGGGAGGTTCGCGGGCTGACGAACGCATGGAAAATATGATTAAGAATCATATGATCATGTACGGTTCATTAGCGGCAGTGTTATACATTGTGAGTTTAATGCATAATTATACTTATTTTTGGAATAACGGGGTGTTCTTCTGACAATTGAGATGTTCTCACGTGAAGAAAACTTTAACTGATTGTTTCATTCCATAATTTAGCATCACTTGAGTAGTGCATTTGGTATGAATGTTGTATGTGTATAAGAGAAATCTAGATCATGAACCTTCAATTGCTCTATAGCAAAAGATGTCTAATATGAAGCTTTTCGAAGAAACCACACAAACCGATGGAAGATCAATTTTTCCTCAAATCCTTTAAAACACACCCATCGTTTCTTTCATGTAATCGACCACCACCACTTTGGACCTCCTGTTCAGCGCCGTGTTACATCAAATTAGTGCCAAAGTACACTTACCTGTCGGTGTGCTCGGGGAGATTGTTCAGTTTCCGGGGGATCTCTTTTCTTTCATCAGGGCCCAAAGAAGCCGATGCTAAAAAGTGCCGACAAATCATTTCCCACATTCATCGGCCCCGGCCATGGGAGGTCGGCGGTAGGTCGGTAGCCGAGGGGGGGGGGGCGGGATCTTGTGCGTCCCGTTCGTTTGCACTTGATGAAAATTTGTGGGAACGAACGGACTGCGCGATGATGGTGATGCTTTATGTTTGATGTTTTTTTTATGGGTGGGAGGTCGCGGCAGCCATAAGATTCTCCTTAGCACACCGCACACACGCATACGGGCATGATTTAATTAACCGAGCATCAAGTAAACAAATGCCCAATGGTCAGTAAATCAGACTCCGACGTAGTAGTAATCGCCGTTCCCCATTTGTGAGGTTTTGTGTTTGTGTTTCATTTTCACTCGTTTTTTGCTTAATGCTTCTTCAAAATCTGCGACACCGTTATGGTGGCGGCAGCAATTCCGACACAATCAACAAAAATTGTAAATATGGGCCAAGTGAAACCCGCACCGCAAGTAAAGCAGCTAGGAAATGTTTGAAGAGCTCGTTCGGCGGTAAAATAGTGCTGAGACAGTATGTGCATGCTGCCGGCCCAGGGGAAGGAAAACCAATTGCATTTGGAGTGTAATTAATGTGTATACCGTTATGCCCCTACGCGTTGCTTGATGAGTACGAAAGCGAGCAGCAAAATCAAATGAGATGAGATTCAGGAATGATACTTGTCATTAGTGAATTACAATTGAAATTGGAATTTTACAAACAGGAGGTCATTGAACATCTCTCCATCCTTTAAAGAACTCATCTGGTGGCAGGTTTTAAATTACTTCACATACAAACACCCACACACACGTACGGCCAAACACTCACACACACACACAGATTTCGTATACTGTGCGAAACCCATCTGGCCCATCTTATCAGTACCGACCTACCCTTATCATAAGCCATTGAAACTTCACGCTTTTCGCTGGCGCTATAGCAATGTTTTATGCTCAGAGTAAAAGACAGGGGGTGACTTGCGTACCCATCATCCAAATACCTACATTGTCGCTAGTCCACCATCATCACCCTCTTCTAGACCGTTTTCGTCGTTTCCGTGTACACATTATGGCGCATACATTGTAGTATTCAACGGTTGTATTTTCTTGCGTTTTTTGTGTAGTTCTGGTGCGAAAGGTATCGTAAAGTTTGCGTTTAGCTGATAACAGTTTCCACTGTAGTGTGTGTATGTGTGTGAATAGTGTGTGCTTGTGTTTCATGAAATGAGCTGGTAGTCGGAAGCTCTATAATAGTGTAAAAGCGCCATTCCCTATCCTAGTACAAAGCGAAGAAGTGAATATGTGCTACCGGTAGGAAGATGCACAATGGGAGGAACGTCCAACGACTAAGATGATGATGGACGAACGAGCCACCACGAATAGCCTTCACCAGCAGTATGAGACGTTTCAGCAGCGTCGCCGATGTTGGTTGGTACTTGGCCGCACGGTACTCACAATTTCGGTGCTCGGTTTGCTGACGATCGGGTTGTATGTGGGATCGAATCGAATTCATCTCGTGTCGGGTGAGACGGTGATTGATGCCGATAATCCAGTCCCTTACGGGGCCATACGTGAGCGTCGGGAAGCGGTCCAATATGCTGGTAATAGTCCCGATCGGAGTATCCAATGGCAATCTACCAATGTACCACCGACGTTGAAGCAGCGTCATCCCAAACAGCAGCAACAGTCGCGCAGACCACGGAAGCGCCCGACCAAGTTACCAAAGAAAACAACCCCCGACTACAGGTACGGGAATGAAAGTACCGACTACATCTACATCGATGCTGGCGCGGAACATCAGAACCACCAGCACTTTCCACACAATCTTTCAGATAATGGTGAAATTTATCAGCTGGGAGAGAACGTGCTGCAACACCATCCGAATGGTGGCACCACGATCGAGAGCGTCCTTCACGTGAGGCGTTACAAATGTTTTAAGCATCCGCACATGCACATGCGAGGTGAGTTACCTATTCCGGGTCTTATTGATGCAGGCGTGATCTGATGCAATTGCGAAACGAGAGCGGAAATGGTTCTCGTTTTATGAGTTTCTGTAAATTCTACGCAACTTCCTATGCCAATAAACATGTCTTACGTTGCAGCAAGCAGTTACAATTTCAAAGCTCTATGTAGATGATATGCAGCAGCTGCGTAGAGTGCTAATTAGTTGTTGTTAGTTCATTTATTTCATGCTCTATTGAAAGCCATCCCAAAGCCAACATTTTCTGGAGTAAACATTTGAAAGGAATAAACTGTTTTAACCGCCCGAACAAAGCATCTCATAGGCGACTTTCCCAGAGCGGCTTCGGACAAACCAACCAACCAAGACGGAGCACACGCTTTTGGTAAACAATTCCATTTTCATCCCTTTGAGCGTGATGTGACGATGAGGAAATTTATCGTCTGTTTGGTCTGCTAATTTCGCGGCGCCACACACTCAAGCTCCTTGCTCTTGTCTTCGGTGTGTCGCACTGTATCACAATGTTGTCCCATCACCATTACGAGAGGAAGGACAGTTTGCTGCGTGAGGTCTTATCCTATCGTTTTTTCCCGTTCGGCTGTGCCAATACAGTCGGGTAGGTCATGCTGGGTTTATTTAAGACCCCACGATCATCCGTTCTGCACGCGAAGAGGATGCAAAACTGTATGACAAGCATAAAAACGTAAACATAAACTGTCCCCAATGGTTGCTGGTGTGAGTTTTCTTTGCCTAACATTGGCCACAATCGAATCGTTTGAACATTGGAAAACTGAAAAGATGGCGTGTCGTTTTCACTCCTTCGCATGATTTGCGGACAGCGCACAGAAGACGATCTTTGTAGTACAATATTGATCACGGGATTGGCTGTTTAGTTTCATTTTAAAATCAATAAACACCCATGTAGAAAAACA
>KB678190.1:0-18156 GCA_000349165.1 Anopheles christyi | reverse complement strand
ACCTACGAGGTCATGCCGGCCTTAAATAGGCTTTCTAGACTTATGTTTTACCACGTAGCCGGATAGTCAGGCCTTGCTACGGGGGGACAGTCCGGATGAGAATTGAACTACGTCCGGCCTTTACAGGAGCCGGCGCGTCATCCATTAGACCACCGGGCTGCCCCATCTGTTTACTTTTGTTAATAAAAGTAAAGTAAATATAAACATAAAACAAAAGAAAGTAAAGAACAACAGACAAAAGAGAACAATAGAACAAAAGGAAAAAGTATTCCACAAATGGTAGAACAAGGAAAATGACGTTTGAAGAATTAATGGGCATCAACGATGAATGAAAAGTAGGCGATGCATGAACAGAGTTTGGGAACCACTGAGCTAGACTTTTTTCAAATAACCCAAACGTCGCGTATCAGTATCTTCAGTAAAATCAGATGCATTGCAACACAGTTTTATAACTCTACCACACGAACGCACAAACTTTTGCATTAGCACGTGAACCACCTGTAGGCAAGGTAAGGTAATCAAAGATATATCACGTACTGACCAGAAATGCCTATCAAAAGATGCATCTTCACCGGGTGGGTAACATGTTGTCACCCTTCACGACAATAATAATAAAAAAAACCTCGAAAGATGAGTAGAATAGTATGTACTTCCTAGTATTTGTTTTTGCTGTATAGGAACTTTCTATTTCACTCTGCCCTTCGGCACTGCGCCACTCGTACAGCAAACCGACTAGCGACGGGCAACGGTGCCTTCGCTATCTTATCAACCCTGGGAGGCTGTTTTTAAATAGTGAAAAGCAATCGACATTTCTTATCAACCGATAGCGGATGATATCTGGTCGCCATCCAGCGGTTTACCCATGCGGAGGGAAGAACAATCGATGGCAATCGAGAGACCAATTCGAGTCAGTAGTTGAAAGCTGTCCGCTGCAGGTGGCTGATTTAATGGTGACCCCATCCGCACACCCAAACCCCATTCTCGCGAGTGTTCTATTATGATGGTTTCCTATTAAAGTGTTTTTATTAAGTGATTTTTTTGTTTAGTTTCCTCTCAATCATAAATAAGTGCGTTTGTTGGTGTACATCTGGGTGTGCTGGTGGTTATAATTAGAACTTGTGCATGTGCAACGTAACCCTTTGCCCAAGGGGTACAGTGATAGTGGAGAAATGAAATGTGATGGTGCTGGTAACTCCCACATGGTAATTGCACAATATGTTTTAATAAATAGAGCTAATTAGTTAAGTGGTGCAAAAGCATGCGGAAAACCTAATAATACTAATTGCATTCGTTACACGTAACCGCTTTATGACATCAAACGTTGTGTTTGCCAGAAAACCAGAAAAGAAAAGGTGTATAGAATATCAATCACTCAAATTGAAACGTGTAGTGCGCCATCATTAGTTGTAAAACACGATACCATTAAGCCGTTTAAAATTGTTGAGAAAAGCAGGAGCTTTTAATTCACCATCCCACCCCTGTTTGACCACTTCACCCACATGAAGCACCGGGAGTACAACAGATCCGGGTGACTAATCTGGTTCGCAACGGGTACTTGATTGTATCAGCGCATTGTTGGGTTGCGACTTTTCTTATCGAAATGCCAGCAATTGACAGCAATCTTTACGGTCGTTCGCTTCCGCCAAACATTTGCAAAAGCAGCGAGATAGGACGCTACACCTTGGATTGACTGTCCGGTGGAGAAAAAAAAAGGTTTTGTGCGAACGGTTTAACATCTTATGTGTGCGTTTGTGTGAGTGTGTGCCTCATTGATGAGGGCTCCCGGTAGTGTATAGGTGTGTGCCTGTGCCGTGGCACTTGTTCGACAGTGTGTCTTCAAGGTTTTGTGTTGTCTAGTAATTTCGATGTCATGTGTCACTCATAGTGTGATTGATGAAAACCGTCACACCGGCTGCACTTAGCATGACGGGGAAGGGGGTAGGGTGGGGGGAACAGTATGCGGCATTGCTACCCAAAGTTAAACAGGAAGTAAACATGACGCGGACAGCATGTTTTTGCATGGCGCACAAAGTCGTAGGGCAAAGAAAAGCTCTTCAGCTTACTAAGCGAGCGTTACGTGCGTTACGTGCGTTACGTTTTGTGACTTTCTTTACAGTGGTTCCGCTGGGTGCTGGGGACGACGCTGTTCGCGCTACTGCCAGTGGGACAGTGTCAGGGCTGGGGTGAGCCCAAGTTTGAGAGCGGAAATGTGGAAAATATATCACTCGCTGCGTACAACGAAAATCAACCTCAGCAGGATGTTTGGATGGTGGAAGAGATGGATGCACCGTTCGTGCTGCTCTACATAAATTACCGAGGTAAGTAGCACGCTTGATGGAGACAGCATCGGACATCGGAAAGGGAGCTGCCTACGTACGATCCTACCCTTCTGCTTTGCATGCATCAGGAACACTCGAACCATCCATAAGGGAGGCACCGGCCGATCTTGACGCGAAGCTGAGGCCGACCGGCGATGGCCGCTGGTCCATCGTAATCAATCGCCGGCAGGATTACGAGGTGAACCAGCGCAGCAATCTCATTCTGCTGGCCGTCGAATCGGCCGCCAATCCGTACACGATCGTGGTGAACCTGGTGAACGTACTGGACAATGCGCCCGTAATGACGGCTCAAAATAGCTGTGAGATTGAGGAGCTGCGCGGGGACTTTGTCTCTGACTGCTTGTTCAACGTGTACCATGCGGACGGGTTCGAGACGAATGGCATTGGCAATGCGAGTACGAACGAGCTGACGTTTGAGATTGCCGATGTGGCCGGTGCGAGGGAGCATTTTATGTACGTGCCGTCAGAGGTAGCGCCTGCCCAGCCGATGTACAACAAGCTGTTCAACTTGAAGTGAGTATATGTTGTAGGGCCAGTTGTGTACCGTTGGGTATATAATTGTCAACTGTACGTTTTTATTTGGCATTTCGCCCATTTAGTTTTTACTTGATGAAAATAATTGGTATTTCTTGGACTAATAACTAGCTGGAAGTTATTGACACCTGGCCTTGCCGTCTAATGTGCGTACTTTTAGAGTGACGGTCTCGATGGGAATCGAATCGCTTCTAATATGTAGTAATCGGTTGAAGATTGTAGTAGTCCGTAGCTGTTGAACAACTGGAATGCCCAGAGGCTTAAATATACAGTTAATGAATCGTGTTTATACCAAAAGTATCGACATCACGATTACTTTTTGGCATCTTTAAAAAAAATAATTGTGAAATTTACCAATTAGAGTAAATGTAAAATGGTTTTTTGTCAATTTTAAGTGTAAAGAAGAAATAGTTTTGTATATTGGAACGTTTCAGGATTGAAATCATTTGAAAAATAACATTTTGATAAAACGATCATGTTTCTCTTAAACGGGTTTTAAAAAATTACTTAAACGGCTTTTTTTGCATAGTTACGGGTAGGTAAAAAAAAAACCCAAACTGAATTAAATATAATTGAAACGTAACTGAGTTCATGTATAAACGACTTATTCCATCATTTAATTTCCTTAAATGTACAAATCGGCTAAACATACAAATAAGTTTTTTTGTGAAAACATTCGTATAAAAGCGATAAATGAAACTAATTTGCGCACTATACAAGGAAACGATCCATACCAGATAACTTTACCAAATCCTCCTGAGTTTGGGCTGGTTGTATGACTATGATCACTATATTTAAATATTGGTAGTAAAAAATGGTAACTCGGTGGCCAGGTGGTAGCGGCGTAAGCCTCGTACGAGGTCTGACGTTGTTCGAATCCCATACGCAGGACTGAATACTATGCTATGGGATAGAAAAAGTCAAAGCGAGCCAAACACGTTAGTGGTTTTGTAAGCAAGCCTTGACCAGCAATGGTTATCGTGCCAACTAAGAAGAATAAGTAAAAATATGACTTTGCTTGTAAAATCTGAAACAATCCGGTTGAAATGATGCTGCCACATTTTACAAGAATAGTCGACATGTTGTTCTCTCAATGCAACAATTTGGCTGATAAAAACATCGGTAAAGGACAGAACAGATCTACAAAATGCCGAATAATGAATAACCCCAATTTATCCGCAAAAACACAGTTTCAAGCGTGCGTGTGGAATGTTCCCCAAAAAAAAAAAAATCGATTTTGGTCCATCGTTGATTACGTGAGGTTTGTAAAATCTTTACGTTTTCTCAACAGTGACTCTATTATCCTACAATTTATGTTTGAGCGCTTGATAATTTAAAAATGAATCTTTTTTATGATAGATTAATTTTGATTGTTTTATAAACTATTTGTTGTGGCCCGCTGGTCGAGTGGTAATGGCGTAGGCCTGTCATAATGTCCAACGTTGTTCGAATCCCGTTCGAACTGCCTACCTGCACCATACGCATACGCAGGATGGACTACTATCCTGATATGGGTACAATAAATCACAGAAAGCCAACCACATTAGTGGGGCTTGACAGACCCCTTAACCCTACGTGGGTTGTTGTGCCCCCAACCAAGCAGAAAAAGATAAATGAAATTAATCAATTATATACTTTGGAGGTTTCACATGCTGAAACCCTGATTTATTTATGTTAGCCTTTTATTAATTAATTCCTCAAATGTGTAACGAGTTCCAAATTTCTTTGAAATGCCCACTATTATGTCTACCAACTTATTTTACGCCAAATACCAATGAAATATCCAATCGATTGGTTTCAGCAGTAATCAACATTCTCAGTTATAGGAATGTCATTTCATTTGATTTACAGTAGCTTATTATTGCATTTATAGGGTTTTCATCTGAACCGCTTTTTTACCAAGAATGTCATTAATTAAGCTGCAATAATGACGGGAAGTGGTGCAACCGCACCTATTGTGTATCTCATAATATCGTTTCGCACAGAACAATTGCAGTAAATAAATTTCGCCGAATCTGAGCTACTTTTTAATTTGTATTTTTTTTTTAAACCTTTATTAATTACTTACTTACAGAGTACTAAAGCAGCTAGACTACACCGAGAACGCTATATTCAACTTCATCACCACCGTGTACGATCTGGACAGAACGCACTCGTTCCGGATGAGTACGATCGTGCAGGTTCGCAACGTCGATAGTCGACCGCCGATTTTTAGCCGACCGTTCACCACCGAACGTATCATGGAGAAGGAACCATTCAGTGCAACCGTGATCGCAATCGACCGGGACACCGGTCTAAACAAACCGATCTGTTACGAACTGACAACGATTGTTCCTGAATGTAAGCATAACGAGCAGTTAATTCCGAATAAAAAGTGAAACAGTCACCGTTTTTTATTTACTTTTTTTTCTGTACTTGCTGTAGATGAAAAGTATTTTGAAATTGGACAAACGGACGGTGTGTTAAATGTGCATCCTATTGACCGGGATGCGGAACAGAACGAGCTGTACACGTTTACGGTACGTATAACAATGAGTAATGCTAGCGAGAGCCGTAAAAAGCTATTGCTACTGTGTCCTTTTTATTAAACCAATCCTACAGATTGTTGCCTACAAGTGTCACAACAAGCTGCTAAACACCTCCAGCGAGGGAGCCATCATTTTGCTCGACAAAAATGATAACATTCCCGAAATATATATGCGCCCGCTAGTGCTTGAGTTTTGGGAAAACACCATCATGGAGCTGGCGTTCGACGAGCTCATCATTAACGATCGGGATCTGAGCGAGAACGCACGGTACGATGTGTGGCTGGCGGAAACGGTAGCGGGCGTACAGCAGGCAACGGACTCGTTCACCATTATCCCTGGCAGTGGCTACCAGCGCGTAGCGTTCACTATCAACATCAACAATGCGACCCGCCTGGACTATGAACTACCAGAACGTCAAACCTTCCAACTGCACGTTAACGCCCGGGAACCGATCGAACCGACGCACGAAAGCACCCAAGCGGTTACGATTCGCCTTAAAAACTGGAACGATGAGGTACCAGCGTTTGCCAAGGAAGAGTATCAAATCAGCGTGCTGGAAACGATCGGAGATGGTGTACTGTTGGCAACGGTTACGGTTACCGATCGCGATATAGACGATGGCATTAGGCTGCACGTGCTAGGACGGCTGGCAGACAGTTTGGGCGTTACCGAGCTGCCGGTCCAGACCGAACCAGAGTCAAATGTGCCGCTGTACGCTTTCCAAATCACCACCAAGGTGGGTGACATTTTCGACTACGACATTGCGAAGGAGGTGATCGTGCAGCTGCAGGCTGAGGATATACTGCGCACGGCTAAAAATGAACCCATCCATCAGATCTTCTCGCAGCTTACCATCACAGTGATTGACGTGAACAACAAGCCGCCACAAATAACTTTGGTACGTGAAGTAATTAATTAGCAAATAGATTGAGTAGTATTAGATATCACTTACCAATGGGTTGTACGGTACAATTGCAGCCACGCGGTACGATGCACATCTTGGAAAACTCCATCGCCGAGAGTGCAGTTATTATCGGCGAGGAGCTAACAGCAGAGATCATCGGTACGGATCCGGATACGGAAGCGGAGCTCGAATTTAGCATCGATTGGAGCAACAGCTACGGTACCAAGAGCGGAATTCGGGCCAAGGCTGAAACATACGAAAAGTAGTTATATTATTCTTTCATTATTATAGATCCGCCAGGTGTGAGTGTTTGCTAACTGATTTCCATGTCTCTTAGTTGTTTCTACATACAGGAGGAAAAGGTAAACCGTCAGCGTACGATTGGGACTATACGAGTGAATCCCGACTTTCCCATGAAGGTAGACTACGAAATGTACGACACACTGTTTCTGGTCATTCGGCTGGTCGATCGTAATCAGACGATCATGCCGAACATGGTCGAAACCGTCGTAGCAGTACAGATCGACGATGAGAACGACAATCCGCCTTACTTTGACGAGAACACACTGACCGTGGTACGATTGGTGAAGGAAAGGTCCGACTCGGGTGTGACGATCGGTAACATTATTGCCCACGATATCGATGGACCAGGCAACAACGAAATCACCTTTGCGATGGAGTAAGTAAGCACGTGGATATCTTCAGGCTGAGAAAGCACCAAACTCTTTTCCCTGTCCCACTTAATCTAGACCATTAGATCCCGCCCACCAAGGATGGATGAATATCGACGACAACGGCATTCTGAGGGTGGAAGGCAATCGATCGATCGACTGTGACCTTCCACCGATCGACCGGGTGCTACAGAACGTGACCGTGTCAGACTGGAAGTGGAGCACCTCGCACGTGTTTTCCATCGTGCTGATGGACACCAACAACAAGCAACCGTACCACGAACCCTTCCCGAACGATGGGCTGGTGTATCAGTTTGAAAAAATGCCCTCCAACACGGTGATCGTGCGGGTGGAGGGTAAAGATCAGGATCGCGATATCCCGTACCATACCGTATCGTACGAGCTCAACTATCGAGACTTTCCACTGCTGCAGCGTTACTTCGAGGTGAACGGTAGCGGACAGGTGTACGTGAAGGAAAACAACGATCTGCTCGATCGAGATGCCGGTCTCGAGAGTATCATGATCAACATCGTGATGCTGGACAATGCGGGCGGGTTTGATAGTAAGTGCTTGTGGGGAGGGAAGAGGTTATGTTATTTACACGAAACCCAAAATACAAACACTCCTCTTTTTGAACCACTTTGTCGGCAGTTCAAAATCGTGTATCGACAAATATTAATCTCACCCTGCTGGATATTAACGATCACTATCCGAAGCTGCCAGAGCTAGCGGCCGAGGAACTGAAGGTATCGGAGGATGCCAAGCAGGGATACGTCGTAAAGGCATCGTTTGCAGCACTCGATCTAGATGATAGGCGTACGCCCAATGCAAAGATCAATTACTACATCGAAGAGATGATGCCAGGTATGAGGGAGTTGCTTACCGGTTTGGTGGTTGTTTGCTTACACTATTTCCCTTCCTTGTCTAGCGATGGCAACTTCCCTATTTTCCCTGGACAATGTTGATGAGTATAATGCGGTGCTGAGGGTAGCTGAAGATTTGAAAGGACACTACGGTACATGGACATTGAAAGTTAGGGTGTGTATTTTGTGTATGTTAGCAAACACTCACAAACATGAACACTTATCACACAAAACAAACCAAATCGTTGCTTTTCCAGGCCTGTGATCGAGGCAGTGAGTACGAACCAATAATTCCACTAACGGAGCAGCCAGAGGATAAATGCGAGACGCGTGACTATGAGCTAACGGTGCAACCGTTCAACTACAATACTCCCAGCATAACTTACCCATTGCGCAGTGCACAGCTTCGACTGAAGTAAGTGTTTGCCGGGCGGCAAGATGGTCACACAATGCACATGTATTGATTTACTCTGCTTACACACACACACACACACACCAACAGGTACGAATCGTTACAAAACGGGCGTCCGCTGGTCGAGACTAATGGAACCCCATTGCCGAACTTTGAAGCCGTCGATGCTGACGGTGGAATATATGGAGACGTAACGTTTTCGCTAACCAGCACAAATAGTAAGGCTGACCGAAACCTAAAACCGGGTCGCGGTCGTTAATGAACTGTTTTAACACTTTTCCCTCCTCCCCCCCGCGCCACAGATGGCGAGCAGGACCACGAAGTGTTTCGGGTGGATAAAATTGACAGCAAAACCGGTCAGCTAGTGTTGGAAAATTCGCTCGCCGTACAAGCGTTTCCCAAAAATTACAGCGTATGTAGGGCTTGTGACGGTTGTTTGGGCGTAAAACTAATACTTTTGCCTAGCAAACCATTGATTTCGATCACAGCAACCGGTGATGTAATTATTGGTCACGCTCTACTCTATTCCCACAGCTCACCGTGATTGCTAGGGATGGTGGTGGCAGACAGTCGGAGGCCGCTATTCATATCGTCTTTATTAATATGACCGGCGAACCGGCCTTTCTGGTACCGACCTTCGATACGGACTTTACAGGTAACATTACATCGCAACGTCATTAAAGGGTTAGGGCAACCATCGGGATTTGGTGAGCGTTTGATGAACTGAGCACTTGAAATAGCTCGTAACACAACACGAAAAACCTTCAGTAAGTACACTTCCACTACCACGGTGTAATGTTTCACTCCCTTTCCCAGAGCTTCACTCTAACCTTATCCATTGACCGTTCACCCCATTTACGCAAAATACGCACCGTGAAAGTGGAAGTGTAAACACCAGACCTACCTCAAAACAAGCTCACCCTCCGCACGGGGTATTTGTTTAATTTGGCAGAAAATGAAGAGGGTCTACTGGAGAGACGGCAGCTTGACCTCGCCCAGGATCCGAAGAACGCTGGCCTTCCGCCGGGCGCCGAGACGAACGTGTTCTATTTCATCGACAGTAAGTAGAGCGACCGGGCTCATTACGGTTGTATTGAATTTCACCCATCTCTATAACCCAACCGACACACACACACACCTTCTCACTGCTTTTTCTCCCGCCTCAGAAACGTACGGTAACGCGAGCCACTTGTTTGCGCTGGACGCGGACAGTAATGTGCTCCGGTTGGCGCAGCAGCTGGACCGAGAGGAGATACCGCACCACGAAATACGAATCGTAGCAACCAACAACAAAAACGGCCCACCGGCACCGATTGTCGAATCGTCCCCGTCTCTGCTGGTCGTCCGAATAAAGGTGAACGATGTGAACGATAATCCGCCGGTGTTTCAGCAGCGTTTGTACGCGGCCGGCATCACAACGAACGACCGCGTCCAGAAGCCACTGTTTCGCGTGTACGCCGAAGATCCGGACGAGGATGAAATCATCCGGTATGAGATGGTGCAGGGTTCGCAGCAGGCGGTCGGTGACAACCTGCAAACGGATCCGCTGCCCTTCCGGCTGCACCCGGACAGTGGGGAGCTAACGTTGACACAAAAGGTGCAGCCTAACCAGAACGGGTACTATCAGTTTACCGTCATAGCGTTCGATCGAGACGACACGCACAATGACACGGTACCGGCCAAGGTGTATATCGTGTCGGAATCGAACCGCGTCACATTCGTGTTTATCAACAGCGTTGCCGAGATTGACCAGCCGGACGTGCGACAGTTTGTAAGACGACTTTAACTCACAAAAACGCTCTCCAGCTTTCACAATCCTCTGTCTGTTTGTCTTTTCGGGTGGGGTGATTTTCTAGCTTGCCTCCCAGCTAACCAAATCGTACGAAATGGAGTGCAATATCGACGACATCGACCAGACAGTGAGCGATAGGCAGGCGGGCAGCAGCACCCTGACGGACGTCCGGACCCATTTCATCCAGGACAACCAGGCGGTAGAGGCGAGCCTGATACAGCAACGATCCTCGAACCGGACCTTCGTCACCGAGCTGAAAAAGTCTCTCAACACGCGTGGCCTTGCCCTGCAGGACGTACCGCCACCGACACAGGACGCGCTGACCGAGGCGGACGAAACGCTGCAGATAATCCTGATTGTGGTATCGGCGGCACTCGCCGTACTGTGCGTGATTCTGTTCGTGGCGTTCTTCATCAAAATCCGCAGCCTGAACCGCCAGCTGAAAGCCCTGTCCGCGACGGACTTTGGTTCGATTTCGTCCGAGCTGAATGGGAAACCGACGCGCAACGTGCCCACCACGAACATCTTCTCGATCGAAGGCTCCAATCCGGTCCTTAACGAGAACGAGTTTGGTCGCGCGGGTGGTGGTGGCGGTGTTTATGACGATCTCAGGTGAGTCGTCGCGTAAAGCGGTCGTTATCGTATTAGTATTAGACGTAAACTAATGCGCTTTATTGTTTTTGTAACCCTTCTCTACGCTCTGCCCACCTGTCCTAATTGCCTTTCGGTAGTCTGCAATCGGAGGAATCCGATTTCAACGATATGGACAGGGACATATTCTCGCCGAAGCGAAAGGTAAGCTGATCCGTAACACTTCAAAGATAACCATGACCATTCGCTTTGTTCCTTATTCCAGGAGAGCCTTAATCCTGCATTCCTCGAGCACATACGCCAGCGTTCACTCAATCCAATGGCCAACGGAATGGACAAGAGCAGTGACGGTGCGCCAGCCTCCAACCATAAAAAGCTCGACGAAACTGACGACGAGCTGTCCCATCGGTTCTAAACACAGCGAATGTTTGTTTATGAGCTGGTTTTGTGTTAATTTAGGCTGTAAATACGTTTTACTGTTATTGGATGAGATGCGGCTAGTAGTCAGTTCCCCTCATGGATCCCCTGTATGGATCCGTGTGCCATTTCACTGACACTACCGGTATCAGATACGCGTAACATGTTTTTCTAAGGCCATTTGTAGTAAAACTTGTTTTTATACTGATTCGTACAGGGGCATCCTTTGAGCAAACGACCGATGGCCGGCTGTGAAAGACTTTTTTTTTTATTAATATTATAATAAAGCACAGTGGACAACGAAACTCAGCCAATTCGTTTACGGGTGCTCCATCTAGGCATGTAGGTTGAAATGGTTTGAGCTTTTTAATCCTTTTTTTACATTCCCATCTCATCTATTCTCTTCCCAGCATCTGCGTCGTCCTTTCCTGGGTCGATAGGGTAGCTGTGCCTTAGTGGGCTAACGTTTGCTGGAAAGCACAAAATTTATGTAAATTAAAACAGATACTTTATATGGAAGAGGAGATAAAATATGGATCAATCCATACTGACTAGCTCCAGGGAACATCCGATGGTTACATGAGCATCAGCACACTAGCGTTTGATGCTTGGAAGTATCCCGGGATTGTTGGCCTGTTGCCGGAATTATGCTTTTTTTTTCTACGAACTTTCACTTTTAGCGCAATATCACAAGGGATACTCCATGCGGTATAGGTAAATGCTTGATTTCAATTTAACGTTTAGCAAACAACAAAAAGAAAAAAAACCTGTTCTACGGAACAACCGAAGCATATGCTACATATTGATAGTAAATTTAATGACGTAATAACCACTGATAGTTTTTCGTTAAGTAGTGCATGGAATAGACTTTTACAACTCATTTCACGAGTTTTAAGTAGTGGTTTGAGTACCGTTCCTACCTTGCCATTCTTCATGTGTACGGCCGAGTCGTTCGTGGCCATATGAATGACATGACCAGTCCACCAGCGCCTCGCAAAAAATATTCGCTGCATAACAGTGAGGTCTTTATAGAGGCTCTTCCGCTATCCTTCCAAACTGAAAGGGAGCAACAAATATTTCTGAAAATATCAAATACTCAAAGCACTGCGTACAGCTTCACAAGATTAGGGCATTAGTTGCGCAGCACTGTATACTGTAGCTTCGTAGCTTGAAAGCTTTGCTCGACAGCAGTGTTATACACGGGAGGGAGACAGATAGAGAAAAATGAGCGAAAGGCACCACCGTAGCAAAGCACAACGGGCTAGCAGCGGGACTCGGTTTAGGGAAAAAAAATCTCAATGGAGTAGATTTTGCAAGATCCGAACAAAAACAAATCTAACCCTAGCACAAGCACAATTGTTCAAAATCATCTTGTGTATGTTTTCGTCCATTTTATTGTGTCCCTTTGTGCTACACACGTAAATCTGTGTTCACCTTGTGCGGCAGGTAGTTTGACATTTCTCACGGAGCGCTTGTCGACGGGTTCGAAAAGGTCAGCAGAAACACAAAACAATAGAAGTTCAAAGGAAGTGGACGCGTATGCCGGATGAGGATCGCGTTCTAGTGGGATAAAAAGACGATCAATTAACGTGGTAGCAATGGAGGAAGATGACGATGTGGCGGACTTTTTCGATTTTTCTAAGCCCTTCAAACGTACCGTCATCTCGGGCGGTTACATCAATGGAACGGTCAAGCCACAGAAGCTTAACATCCAGATGCTGCCGGAGCGGGCACACCAGGGAACGGAATACGCGGAAAAGTTTAGCAAGGAAGAAGAGGCTAGGCTAATGGAGGTTAGTATGATCATGCGGTGCGGGATGCATACGAGCTCCGTAATTAACGGTGTGTTTTCATCGCCAGGGTTGGGTTGGCGAAAGTTTGAACAAGACGACGGCGTCCCGGTTCGATGAGGTGGAAGACATGTCGTCGGTAGCGGACACAGATACGCAGCACCTGCAGCGGGTGCATTCGAAGGAGCTAATGGAGCCGCTTTTCAGCCGGTACAATTTTGGCGTCGCCCCCAATGGACTACCGATTTATGAGTCGAAGCAGGAAATTTTAAACGCAATACGCGATCACCCGGTCGTCGTGCTGCAAGGTATGACGGGATGCGGTAAAACGACGCAAGTGCCCCAGTACCTGCTGGAGGAAGCGTACAAGCGAAAGGAATGGTGTAACATTATTGTCACACAGCCGCGTAAGATTGCGGCCATTTCGATAGCGCGACGCGTCGCCGACGAGCGTTCCTGCCAGCTCGGGTCACTCGTTGGGTTTAAGGTGGGACTGAAAGAGATGATCAGCGAAGACACGCGCCTGATGTACGTCACAACGGGCGTTCTGCTGAACAAGCTCATATCTACCAAGTCCATCAGCAGCTACACGCACATAATACTGGATGAGGTGCATGAGCGGGAAGTGGATATGGACTTTTTGCTCATCATTGTGCGCCGTCTGTTGGCGACAATGCGCAACACGAAGATCATACTAATGTCGGCCACAATCGAATCGTCCGAGTTTGCCCAGTACTTCAAGATACCTGGACCGAACAGTCTGTTTGCACCGCAGCTGGCCGTTTCGAACGTCCGGCAGCACGACGTGTCGGTGTACTATCTGGAGGATTTGGAAAAGCTAAAGATTGACTTTGCCATCAAGTACGAACAGCCGGAGGTGCACGATAGGATGTACTTTCTGGCGGCCAAAGTGGCAGTGGTGTGCGACCGATTTATCGACGAGTTTGAGTCAACGTTGCGCAACGACCATAAGCCGTCGATCATCATGTTTCTACCCGGCATCAACGAAATCGAACGGATGGCGGAGGTGTTGCGAAACTTTGTGGGTGTCAGCAACTCCAAATCGCAGGAGCAGACCAAATTTACTATCCTGAAGCTGCACTCGACCATGTCCTCGGAAGAGCAGGCGCTTGTATTCCAAAAACCTCCACCCGGTCATCGGAAGGTCATCCTGTCGACGAACATTGCCGAAAGCTCGATCACCATACCGGATGTGAAGTTTGGTAGGATCGGCTTGCTTCTTGCTTTTGTTTTGGGGAGTTTTTTTTTCTCTAAAATTTGTTTTGCTTCTTTCGTAGTGATCGATTTCTGTCTGCATCGTGTGCTGGTTGCCGATACGCTGAACAACTTCACCACCCTGCGCACACAGTGGGCGTCGCGCAACAACTGTATTCAACGGGCCGGACGAACTGGGCGTGTGATGAATGGGCGCGTGTACCGGCTGGTAAACAAACACTTCTACGACCACGGAATGGCCCAATCGATCGAGCCGGAAATGGTGCGCTGTCCGTTGGCCAATGTTGTCCTGAAGACGAAGCTGTTGGACATGGGAACACCGCACTCGATACTCGCCCTGGCCATGTCACCGCCGAATCTATCCGATGTGAGCAACACGGTGCTACAGCTGAAGGAGCTCGGTGCATTGCTGCGCACGGCGAAGGGTGTGTACGATCTGCAGGACGGCGATATTACGTACCTTGGGCACATAATGTCAACATTACCGCTTGACGTACATCTCGCGAAGCTGGTCGCACTGGGGTACGTGTTCTCCGTGCTCGACGAAGCAGTGATCATTGCGGCCGGCATGAACGTGAAGAACATCTTCTGCCAGCTGCGATCGATTGAAGCGCTGCAAGTGAAGCGCCACTTTGCCAACGGCTCCGCGTCCGACGGCATAGCGATCCTGAATGCGTACAACTGGTGGCGATCGATAAAGGAACAAGGCTCGGGAGGTGATACGATCGCGTGGTGCAAGCGTTACAGGCTCGATATAAAGTCACTCTCCGAGATGGCTGAGCTCGTGCACGAAATAACGATGCGGCTTCAGATGGCGAATATTCGCGTGGTACGAGGGGCGAATAATGCCCGGTGGACCGATCGTGAGCGGACGGTCGTGCTGAAGGTGGTCATGGCTGGTGCGTTCTATCCCAACTACTTCATTCCGACGTGCGTCACCGATCGTGAGCTGAGCGACCGGATGGTTTACACGGAGATTGGTGGCCGGGATCCGTTCAGTACGGTGTTCTTCTGCGGGTTCGACCATAACAACTACATCGGACCACTGTACCGGAATCAGATCAAGGCGCTGCTGAATGAGTCCAAACCAAACAGTGAACATCACCTGATGAAGGTGGAATTCGAGCGTAGCACGAACAAAATATTTGTACAGTTCCAATATCCACCGGACCAGCAGTGCGGACGAAATCTGTTCGACGAGCACAACTCGGCCGATCGCGTACATCCGGGTGTGTACGAAGCTATCAAGCTGAGGCTGCTGCGACGGAACCAAACGGAGCTGCTCGTGATGCAGCACAACGATGCGATCAAGTTCGCGACCGAACAAAATCTGGGCGTTTGGAAGGATCACGAGTGGCATCCGCGAAGCATCGAGATCCCGAATGCACACCTCTCGGTAGAACCGCCGATCTACTGGAACCGGATAGAGGCCACCGTTACTCATGTGGACCACCCGAACAGCTTCTATCTCCGTCCGCATGATAAAAACGACCACATCTACCACGACATCAAGCGACAGCTGAACAGTCCCGATGTGGCGCTGCAATCCTTCCCTGCAGGCTACACTTTTAAGCATCGCGAAATTGTTGCCGCCCCGCTACCGAACACAACACAGATCACGTTAGCACGGGCAAAGCTGCTGAAGCAGTGCGGCGTTAGCCGCGAAGCACATTGGATAGTGTTCTTTATGGATTTCGGATCGACGGCCACCGTAGCGGTAAAAGGTTTTCGTCAGCTGCACGGTACACCGCTGAACATGCTGACAAAATTCCCCGACCGTGTATTTCTTGCTTCCCTCGCCGAGGTGCAGCCATCCGCCGTCCGATCACCGAAGGATGTGTGGATGGAGGAAACGATTATACACTTTCGGCAGGTCGTGCTCGACCGGCAGTTTAACGTGGAGGTGTACTCGGTCGTGAACCACGTGGCGATGGTTACATTGCGCCGCAATGCGAACGATAAGGTCGAGCAGAGCATTAACCGGGAGCTGATCACTTCGCACCATGCGCAACTGTCCGAGGAATCGTACATGTCGAAGATGAACCACGAGAAACGGATGCGGGTGCAGTTCGAGATGGAACTGGATCCGATGTACGAGACGCAAATTTTGAACGATTGCTCCGAACAGCAACGCTATCTGGAGGATGACGAAGTGGAAAATCTGAAACTGCCGCGTAATCTACTCAAGGGTCGGATTATGTTGCGTGGTCCGTACAGCCCGCTCGAGGTAAAGTGCAGCTCGACGGTGTTCTCCGGCTATCGGAAACCGGTCATCATCGAGAAGGAGTCACTAAACTCAGTGCTGCTCGACACAAACCCGCAAAACACGCACGAAAAACTGCTGGTGGCTGGTTGCGTTAACGAAACGTCCAACAACCGGCTGGTCGCTCGGCTGACGACCATGATGCCAAACATTCCAGGATTGCCCGCACTGATGACGCTTATCTTTGCACCGACCTGTCTGCTAAAGAAGGATGCAGACGGTACACGCGTCGTGGGGCTGGTGGCGGGCCTGGGTATAGATCCGCGCACGGGTGGATCGATGTACCCCGAGCATGACGTGTCCCTGGCAGTGGACATTTCTATCGACGACAATGACATTGCAGACGTAAGCCATACGGTTTGGCGGATCGGCTTAGTTCAGCACTCGAAACTAAACGAGGTTAATTTACCCCTTTTCAGATCAATGCACTACGTTACACAATGGACTCAATTTTGCACGGAGGCCACAATGAGCAGACACCCATGTTTGGCGAGTACAGCATCGAATCTCTGATGGTCAAAGTGAAAGATTATCTGATCAAGTAAGATGGTCGTTTGGTTGCGTTTTGCAATGTAGCTTTCTCCTTTGCTTACCTGCCAACCTTATTCTTTCCTATCCTTCATTTAGAATATTGCAGCGTGACCGGCCCATTCTGGAAAACCGCAGTATGGCACATGATTTCAGCTGGGTAATCGATAATCCATCGACGTCGAGCCAGAAACGTCCCCGCAACAACACCGCCATCGAAATGTACACCAAAGCCATCTTCCCACTGTACGATAATCTAAACCTACGTCCAATTACGGCCGATCGCTTAGAGTTCCTACGTCAGCACTGCAAGGATCTACGCCTACTGACACAATCGTACGTATTAAACAGATACAGCAGTTTTTGGTGGAAATTTAACTCATTTTCAATTGTACTTTCCTTTTTGCCCAAATGCAGACGTATTTCCTTACCGAAAGGTGGCATTACGTGCCGTCTATGCAATGTAACCCTAGATTCGGACCTCACATTGCGCATTCACTGTCACTCCAAGCTACATTACGATCTGGAGAAGAAAATTAACTTTTGACGCAGTGATGAGCATTTAGTAATAGAATAAGACAAGAACAGCTAGCTATCGTGCAAATGCGTTTATACCATTGTGATGAAATGATATGTAATATCGCCACAAGTGCTCTGGAGTTTAACATTTTTCATGTAATGTTAAAATTGACGAATTATAACTGAATTAACAAGTAAATGTTGTTTAATTTTTCATTCTTTCCGAAAACCGTTCTACAGCGCTAAGCGCTAACAGCGTTGATTAGAGTCAAAGAGATTAGTTTATTTCTTTCGTTTCCAATAGTTTAAAAATAGGGAAGAAAAGGATTGTGCAACATTCCGAATAAAAACAAAAGGGCAACGGTCCTACCAAAGCCAACATACACGATGTTGTGTGGTGGGGGATGGGTGATGGTCGTTACTAACACGTTTCTAGCTAGCCGTCGAACGTTGAACATGATGCGTTTGGGGCTGTGGTCTCCTGTTCCCGTTAGAACAGTCCTTCGATTTCGCCGGTTTCGGTGTTGAGGTCAATATCGAAGATGGACGGACGGGTGGGCAGACCCGGCATTTTCGAAATCTCTCCACACATTGGCACGATGAAGCCGGCTCCGGCCGATAGGCAGATGTCGTTGATGACTAGCTTAAAATCTCTCGGGGCACCCTTCACGCTCGGGTCACCTGTCAGCGACATCGACGTCTTGGCCATGCAGATAGGCAGCTTTCCGAAGCCCTACAATGATGCGATACATGTTATTAGTTGGCCGT